>QZGG01000255.1:0-19812 GCA_006409495.1 Sedum album
ATTGATAACAAACCTTTTCTTGAAACATTGCCTCTTTTAATATTGCCTTTTAATCACTGCTTTTGAACACTGCCTTCTGAATAAACAAGACGCTTAAGAACTAAAATTAAAACTAGTAATTGAAACTAAAGAATTAAAAAGCTAGTAATCGAGTTTGAAATATAACTTGATTCCACTGTTCCCTTGGGTTCGACACTAGGTCACCCCTAGTTCTATAAATTCTTTTGAGTTTGCGTGTTTGGAATATCTATCATCTAAATTGCACACGTCAGCTCCAATCCTTTGCATTTTGAATAGAGACCCACGTGCAGGGTCTTGTCCATGGCACTGTTCACTTTGTACTTTCGGCTGGCCTCCTATTGTCCACTAGGTGCAGCATGGTATCCTCTATCTCCACAAGATATTCACGAGTTCCAATGGGCGGCTGATTGGTACTTTCTGCAGCAAGCTTTTCTCTTTCTTATACAGCTATCCTCCACTTGATCTGCTGTCTCCTCAAGTCCCTGAATGCTAATCCCAGGTACTTGATCCTATCAAGTCCTTCGTGATTATCAAGTCCTTCTGTCCTTAGCTCAGGTATATCAACCTGAACACTTCATTCAAGATATTAAATGAATGCTGTCATCATCAAAACATGGGTATGAAGATCCTTTGAGTTCACAAGAGGTATCCGAACCTCAAAACCCTCTTGAGGGATGTGAACCTCAGGATCTAACATTTACCATGTCCTGATGATCATTTGCTATATAGGCTTCTTCGTTGTGAAGCATTGTATTTGCAATTTGCATGCTTTTAGATGAGTTTCTGCAGATCAGAAGTTAAAACACTTGCTTGTATTTGTTTTTTATGTACTTGATTTAGACTACGTGTGATTGGATCTTGGAGAAAGATTGTTGCTTTGTGGTGAATTGGTTGAGTTCCGTTGTTGATTTGATTATTGTATGATTTTATCTTGTGTATGTAGTTTCAAGATGTCAATCAGAAGATTTGGATTCAGAAGACAATGCGGAGTTTGTGATGTCCACACTCTGTTTCTTTTTGTAATCTTAGAAGATACAGGGTTTGGAATGAGGAATGTGGACACAAACCGCACTACGGAGCATTTTGATTTTGGCAGGAAATTACTCGGGGTCAGTACTATTGAGTCTTCGACAGTGGATATATCATACAACTTTCTCAACAACACCGGTGACGTAAGATGAATTTCACCATTCAAGTCACATGCATCTATATATTTTTTCGTTGGCAAGGTGCCTGTACATCTAATTATGTGTATTTTCTTTGTTTGTTTTCTAGCTCTAGCGTTTGTTGCTGGGAAAGAGTACATGCTTTTGCTTGACGTTAAAAACAACGGTGAATTATACTGCTTTCTTTCTTGATGCATTTTCTTCATTCAATTTTTTCCGCTATATTCTGCATCGTGATGTTCTTATATCAATGTCAAGTTACTTTCTTTCACAGGGAATTCGGATTTGCTTTATGATTGCTACGGTTATGCAGCATTTATCTTCCAAATAACCATGATCATGTTTCCAGCGTCTGATAGTCAAAGTAAGTTCTCCATCTCTCTTTAACTTCTATTTATTAGTCAAGAATTGGCATGAACCTTTTCGAGTTTCACTCTATGTTCCTTGAATTTTCAGTGTCGATAAACTTGTAAAAAAATGGCATATGAATTTTGCACGATTGTTTCTCATGTTTGAGATACTAACTCTTTGAAATATGTTTGGGCCAAATCTAGTATATATCATGCACTTTGTTAGAGCTTCATCCACAAGAACCTTCCCCTGTAGGTTTGTCCGTCAGCGAGGATCTTAAGGTACATGCTATTGATCAAAATGTTTTCAGCTCAGGTTGGAAACCTTCAACATTGTCCATTTTCTAAGTAAGATACTACTTGTTATTGTCGCAGGTTGGAAAATATGATCTGGTGGGAATGTCTTATACGACATGGATGATACTCCAGGCAATAAAACATTCTTCAATGGCACCATTGAAATAGTGGAAGACCGTGTCACAAAACTTGTCAGGACCATCGTCTACATTACTCTAGGATTTTTATATCTATATTTCCTTTGGTTGGGGTGTAAAAAGCTATATCAGAAAATGGAAGATAACAAGGTACTTTTGGCTAAGCAATTACTTCATTTCCCTTCTTTTCAAGGTCATCGATGCCTATAAAGTTCAAGCAACTTGTTTTATCTTCTGGTTGCAGAGAGCTCAGAAAGAGCGAGAGGAAGCAGAGATACAGTGGCTTTTGGAGGTATTACTAATTTCTATCACTGCCGTACCTGTATCGCGCTTGACAATATTATACTTGGTGTAGCTCATTCTTCCTCTTCTTGCTTGTTGCTAAGGAAACTGCCGCTGTTGCTCGATCATCTTCCAAGAAGAAGACAAAGTCAAAGAAGAATTAGGATAAGTGATCTCCCATTTTAGTTCCACATACCTTGAAGCTTGCCAGTCTCTCAATGATAGTCTACTTTGATGGTTCAGGAACTCAAAAGGTCAGACTAACACAGCATATATGAGTTTAAGCTTGACTTTCTAGTTGTTGTAAGATTGTAGGCTTCAGTTTCTTCAGGTTAAGTCAGTGACATCTATATACATGTTTCAAAATGAACACTCAAAACCCTGATTCAATACACCAAACTGGTTACACTTAGACACACTTGTATGAATGCACAAGTAATTGAACGTTACAAGTCATGGATATTGCCACAGTCGTCGCTAAAAGGTTATGGTTCGTTGCCGAAGAGTATCCCGCTGTCGCTAAATAGGTTTGTACATTGGCGAATGAAACTGTGCGTTTCACAAGGCGGGAGCGGTCGATGGACGGCTGAGATCTCTTAATATGAACGGTTCAGACATGAATGTAAATTCAAACAAGGGATCGAGGAGTTAGTCAGCAAGCAACAACAGCAGCATTTAGTTGGTGGAATGATTTTAAGTATCAGATTTGGTTACAAAAGTAGTACATCTGGCCTCTGGCGTAATCCTGACTAGTCTAACATTGGGAAGTCCAGTCTCGTATTTCTAAATGTCGAATGCTTCAACTTTAAGCATGAATATATCAACTTAAAGCAAGAGTTAGTGAGATTCTTGAAATGGTTTCTTTAGTTTTTCAGTGATCTTGTTTGTTTTAAAGTTGATGGCACGCGGTTTAAACGGCCCGGAAGCATCATTTCACTTGCAACAGTGTTCATTATTTATTATAGAGTTTGAGTTGAGCCATGATCATGTTTTGGGGATTCTGCTTATATAATGAAGCACTGCATTTATGTACATTTGTATGAACATGGAGAAGATGTGCAGAGCTTTGTGTCATTTGCTTCTTGTGGGTTTTCTATTAGAGATTGGTTCTGGAAGGTATTATTTGCCATAGGGCTGCCTAAAGGTGCTAAGAACGTGGCGAAATGGGTAGAAAAATGCTCGGTTTGCAAAAGCAGAAAGTGACTCATATCCACTTCTACTTCACGAACAACCGTCAGTGGTGATCACCGCTACAGCTCTGCCGATAGCCAAATCCGCCTTAACCAACTCATCTCCCACTTGTTTGGTAAGCTGTTCATGGCTGACGATCGTTGACAGTAGGTACTGGTGTATAAATCAACAACAATTGGGTATGCTAGAGGGTTGTATGGAATAGCTAGTCAGAAACAAATTGCACTGGTCATGGCGGTGAATTTGGTTTTTCACTAGGTGGGAGGTTTAAAGGGAGCTCATTGGTGTTGGTTAGGGGATAATGATGCTACAAGTTCGCCGAGAGAGATGCCGATTTCAGGCGGAACTGGAATGTTCGCGGCTGGCTAGAGGGGTTGCTACTGCTAACACATACTTTCTTAATATGACAACCTTTGATGCCATTGTTGAGTACAATGTTGCTTGTTTGCATTACTGAATAGCACCTTGATTCTCTCTGCTCATTCTATGCTGTGTCACATCACATTTCAATTTTTAAGACAAGTCAAACTGTTGTTCTATGGTTCCTCTGATTAGTAGGCAACCTCTAAGAATTTTTATAAAAAAAATACAATAAACAAGTAGGTTGAAACCCATTCATTCAAGATGTTGATTTGATTAACAACGATCCAAAACATCCATATCCAAGTACGACTCCAGAAAGCAGATACAAAAGAACTACACATCAGGAACAAAGATGCATAAATCAAACCAGCTACAAAATGAATGTGCACAGAGCTGCATTCATGAGAGTTATTAAAGGGAAAGAAAAATTTGAGTAGTAGTTTAGAAACTGAAAAGGCTTGCATGACGAGTAAATAAAAGAAGAATCCAGAAGCTTTCTGTTACCAAGACTCGGATCTGCTGAGAATGTCGCTCAGATGGCCATCGCTGAGGCCTTATCATCTATCTCTGCATGGATGCTGAACATATGCATGCCTTCAGGTCATTATTGGTAGTCCTGAAAAGATTCCTGGGAGTAGTTGAGTGCCTTCCGTAGAAGAGGAAGGAGAGCAACTAACGCAATTTGGATCTGCTCAGCACTGTTGAGGCGAATACTGACTTGTCCTGAACCCTTGTTGTTTAAATTGGCACGAGCAATTAAGTTTGAATGGCGCCCGATGGGGATCTGGGACTGGATGTTACACCCAATGGCAAGATCGCCATGCCAATCCATAACTGATAGACCGAGAGTAGAGAGTGAGCGACCGAGTGGATGGTCTTTGTCTCTCAATGTAGCTTCCAAACTGCCACCATAAGCAATGTCGCCATTGTTGGTCATTGCTCCACCAGTTAAAACCATTCTGAACCGCTTGTTAGCTATTATTTTGTCTTCGAGCTTCATGCCAGCTGATAATGCATCCCCTAGTAGAGTAAATGACATACCCACTGTTGCTGTATTTCTGAGAAAATTACAGAAGGTTGATTCACTTCTAAGAGTATACGCAATGTCCTTCCCTACAGTCTGCAAATCCAAACCCACTGAAGTTGCTTTCCCTTCCCCATGCTTCAAAGTGCCAGCTACCTCCATTTGAACATTGGCATCCTTCTTATCTTTGGTAACCTGTCCGGAGAACGATAAAGGCACCTTTTCTTTGACTACAAAGGATCTTTCCACATTTATCCCCTCATAGCCAACATCATGATCCCATCCTTGAGTTTCAAGAACAGGCCTTACAAGCCAGGGATTAGAAGAATCCAGGTAACGGTACCTGTGAGTAGGGTTTTCAGAATCAAATGAAGCTGGCAAGGCTAAATCAGGCATGGGAACAGGCACAGATGCTGATGCTCCATTTTCCTCTTCTGCATTTTCACTGTAGTCCTTGGGAATATCCTTGGCAGCAGCAGCCATTTTCTTCATCATCTTTCTTCGTAACTTGTCCTCCTTCAATTGTTTCTTCATGAGAAGTTTTTCTCGGTACTCAAGCTCATCGTAGTACGCTTTTTTCTGGGCCTTTGAAAGGTTGCTCAGTTGAGCCTTAGTTAATGGCTTAAATGGTGGCAGTTCATCATACTCTGAATCATCATCAGAACCAGACGAGTCTTCCAGTCCGTCATCTAGGCTGTCATCACCGCCCATCTGCTCTTCTGGTAATCTTAAATGAGGCCTTGACTGAAGCATGGAAGACAGAAGATATGGCAAAGGCGGAGCTCTAGATCTTGCTGCAAAAGGCTTTCCAGATGACCCATCTAGCAATTTCAAAACAGAATTAGCTTCTGCCAGTATTTTTGATGCGAAGGATAGCAGAAGCAAATGAGGTTTCCAAACAAGACCATTAGGTAATACTCTTTGTCCAGCTCTGTTCGTCCTACATGCTGAGTGATTTTCAACCAAGGAGACAGGATTCATTAATCTCATGTCTCCTGCAGCTTGGCGAACTGCATGCTGTACAACATGGGAACGCTGAGTAACAAATGTGTCATAATTGGATGCAGTGCCATCAGCCCCATCAGGCGGCGCAGACCCAGCATGAGTTAGAACGACAATTGCATTAAACCATATGGATGGCCCAAAGACTCTTGTGATTGTTCGAAGCAGCAGCATGTCACCGAATTCCCTGCTCTGCATATCCAGCCTATCAAGATACAAGATGATATCTGGAGGGGTTTTCTTGATAAATCTCTTGACAGATTGCAGGATCTTTTCATTTTGGCTCTGATCTGACCATGAAGTTAGAAGACCAGGGGTGTCGATGACCCTTACTTTAACTCCTTGAACTGTTCCAACCAAACCCTGAACATTCTTGGTGCCAGAATGGAATGCATCAGTTCCAAATTTTACTTCATCAAATATTGAGTTGATAGTGGCACTTTTGCCAACTCCTGTTTTCCCAAGAACCAAAATTGTGCAAGAGAAATCGAGTGGTTCCTGCCCATCTGCCTCAAGCTGCTCTGCCATAGCACTGGCACGTTCAAAACTGAAAGCAGCAACGCGCCCTCCGGTCCTCCCACGTAATTGTTCTGCCAATCCCAGTCTGTACAACACCTGAGCAACAACCACATTATGCGGAGTTTGACCAAGTCTACGAGCAAGGCGCAAAAACTTTACTCTTATCATCTGAAGTTTTTCCCGAGTCTCATCATTTTCCTCATTGTCTCCATTTGCAGTTTCTTCACTAAGTTGAGCCTGAGCCTGAGATATAGATCCGTTAACTTTGGGTTGCTGGACCACTCGAGGAGCAGGTTCCAACAATGGAGCTGCAGTACCGAGTCCTGCAGGCCGAGCAGGAAGAGTACGTGCATTAAGTGAATTATCTGAAGACGAAGAAGGCATCATTGCTGGAGTTTCTAGCTCTTTATCCTTCTGCTTTAAATCCTTCTCAGCCACATCTTTATGATCGAGGACCACTGAACTAGCACGGTTGCTCTGAGTAACCTCAGCGGCAGAAAAAGACTCGCCTGATATTTCTGCGTTACTTGGCTTTTCAGACAATAAATCAGCCGTCTGAGAATGTTGGTCAGCCTTGCTTCCAAGTGATTCCTCAGTTGCATCATGGTGATCAAGAACCACAACAATATCGTTCATATTATTGGCCACTTCACCATCCAGCTCAGATTGATCTGTTGTGATGGGAGATCCCTCTCCCACGGTTAACTCACTTGCTGCAAACGTGCCATCTTTAATCTGCGGCAAGCTTTGGCTAACAACTTCCTTTACTTCTATAATCTCAGAATCATCAGAGGACACATCTTTTTCATTGTACTTATCTTCAAAGAATTCTTGACTTATGGCATCGACACCTGTAGATTTTACGGTTTTTTCAATAATATCCAAATCTCTAGGTAAGTCACGGCCAAACTCATCATCTTCAAGCTTACTATCTGAATTGTCATGGCTAACACTGGTTTCAACTGTTATCATCTGCTCCTGATGTTCATCCGTCTCTTTAACTTCAACTGCATGACTTTCACAATTCACAACTTCATTTCCCAAATCTAAACTTTCAGTTCTTCCACCATTACCAACATTACCTGTATCCGTCAAATCACATTTTATATTGCCAGCGTCATCCAATTTCTCAACCAATACTTCCGCATAAGTTTTTCCACTAATAACAAAACCAGACTCAATACCCTTAACAGACTCAACATTTTCCTCAAGAACTTTCTCATCCCCATTAGCATCCACTACCTCGAGAACTTCAGTCGCCTCTTCAAACACTGCACCCTCAACCTCAGTCTTAGCTATCGAATCAACAACCGGTGTCACGTAAACTTCCTCTTCATTCACATCCACCTTCAAATGCGGTAACTGCTCTCTTGCCTCTACAAAAACCTCATCCTCCCCATCCAATCCACCACCCACAACTCTCTCCTCTCTCCCACCTACCTCTCCACTCTTATCTGCCAATTCCTCCATATAAACCCTGCAATCACAAAAACCATTAACAAAAACCTAAAACACCAAATCAATTCAAAATCCCTAACTCAACCAAACAGAGGAATCATATAACAAACACACAATTCAAATCCAAAAACATCAAATCAAAACAAACCTCAACCTAAAACACTAAATTTCTCGCCTTTCCCAATCCAAATCCAACCAAACCCAGGGTTTTACATTTCACCAACCAAACTCAACAACCACAATACATCAAACACCAAACGATTCAAAACAGACGCTACCTCGTTAATCCGAAGCTCCGGAGACCGACGGCGATCGATTACGAGCGCGGCGAGACTGCAAGTTTCGATTTTTCAGAAGATATTCCTCTCCGAGATTTTCCTTATTTTCTCAGCTGATAGCCTCGTAGCAATATCTTTATCATTTCATCATCTGACGATCGAAACTCATACACATTTAATCGGACGGTCCATATTGATGAACTTTTGTACAACGCCAAGAGCGATGATTACGTAACACGAAGGCCCATTACCAGGCCCACTGTCTAATATCAAAATCGTTATTTACAAATCGCTCCGTGTAGTTCTCGTGTCCTACGAATCATAAGCCTCAGTTATCCAGATAGTTCCGCGTGACGTCATCTTCAACTACGAGTATTCAATTAAATTGAACCAATCAGGTAACGCCACGTCATAAACATGATCCTGGATTGTTGACCTTTTTCGCATTACAAGGCGCACAATCTAGACTCTCTTGACCTCTCGATCTATTACACTATAAATAGCACTCCGCTCAAAACCTAAAAACGGAAACAAAATCGATCGTCAAAAAAGTGTTTCAGAATTCGAATTAAACAATCGACAACAACGAGAGCACCACCGCCTCATCCGCCGTCGTCACCAACTTCCCGATCGCCTTCATCGAACCTTAATCGATGATCAAGCGATGAAAGGATCGGCGGATTGAGGATTGGCGTAATCGATTCTATTAGATTTGTTGAAATTCGTCCGATTTGAGAAATGGCGGACATCGTGAAGCAGATTCTAACTCGGCCGATTCAATTAGCGGATCAGGTAACGAAGTTCGCCGATGAGACGACGTTTTTTCGTCAGGAATGTTTAGAGCTGAAATCAAAGACGGAGAGATTAGCAGCGTTGCTACGTCAAGCTGCGAGAGCTGGTAATGATTTATACGAGCGGCCGACGAGGCGGATTATTGATGATACGGAGCAGGTTTTGGATAAGGCGTTAGGGCTTGTTTTGAAATGTAGAGGGAATAGTGTGTTTAAACGTGTGTTTACGATTATACCTGCTGGTGCTTTTAGGAAGACTTCTATTCAGTTGGAGAATTCTATAGGAGATGTTTCGTGGTTGTTGCGTGTTTCGGCACCTTCGGAGGAAAGGGATGATGAGTACTTGGGGCTGCCGCCTATTGCGGCTAATGAGCCTATTTTGTGTTTGATATGGGAGCAGATTGCGATATTGTATACAGGGTCTTTGGAAGATAGGTCTGATGCTGCAGCTTCGTTGGTTTCATTGGCTAGGGATAATGAGAGGTATGGTAGGTTGATTATTGAAGAGGGTGGGATACCGCCATTGTTGAAACTAGCGAAGGAAGGGAAGATGGAGGGTCAGGAGAATGCGGCAAGGGCGATTGGTTTGTTGGGAAGGGATCCTGAGAGTGTGGAGCAGTTGGTGAATGGGGGTGTGTTCTGTGTTTGCGAAAATGTTGAAAGATGCACATATGAAGGTTCAGGCTGTGGTGGCGTGGGCTGTGTCTGAACTGGCTGAGCATCATCCTAAATGTCAGGATCCGTTTGCGCAGAATAATGTTATTAGGTTGCTTGTGAGTCAGCTGGCTTTCGAAACAGTCCAGGAGCATAGCAAGTATGCGATTGTGAGTAAACAGAAAATGTCTATTCATTCTGTTGTGATGGCAAATAATGATCAGGGTGGTAGTAGTGGTAGTAATGCTGGTGGGAGGGGGAATGAGGATGAGTTGTCATCAGGGCAGATGGCACACCCTATGGGAAATCAGACTACCAACCAGATGCATACTGTTGTTAATGACACTATGGCAATGAGAACACCTGATCGGAATGATGGAGGGAAGCAACCCGCCGTTACCAGTAGCCATCCTAACCATTCCGTTTCAAACAAGAGGTCCAACCATGGTAATCAAGCAAGCAGTGCCAGTATTAAGGGCAGAGAGTTTGAAGACCCGGAAACAAAAGCTCACATGAAAGCCATGGCCGCCAAGGCTTTGTTGAACCTCTGTAAGGGTAATCTTTCAATATGCCGTAGTATAACAGAATCAAGAGCATTGCTATGCTTCGCCATCCTTGTTGAGAAAGGGACTGAAGAAGTGAAATACTATTCTGCTATGGCTCTCATGGAAATAGCAGCAGTAGCTGAGCAGAATCATGAGCTGAGACGTTCTGCATTCAAGCCCACCTCCCCAGCAGCCAAAGCTGTCGTGGATGTACTTCTGAAGATAATTATAGATGCAAATTCAGATCTTCTGATACCTTGCATTCAGGCTATAGGTAGCCTTGCCAGGACGTTCCGCGCCACTGAAACAAGAATCATACCTCCATTAGTCAGACTGCTTGAGGAACGTGAGTCTGAAGTTTCAATTGAAGCTGTGATTGCACTAACTAAATTTGCTTGCACTGACAACTTTCTCCATGTCACACACTCCAAAGCCATTATAACTGCAGGAGGCGTGAAGCATTTGATTCAGCTGGTTTACTTTGCCGAAAATGCACTCCAAATACCTTCCGTGGTGCTACTATGTTTCATAGCCTTAAATGTCCCGGATAGCGAGGAACTAGCTCACGAAGACGTGCTTATTGTTCTAGAATGGTCACTCAAACAAAGTTGTTTGAACCAGGACGAAACCATCAATGCACTCCTCCCAGAGGCAAAGAGTCGACTCGAACTATACCAGTCCAGAGGTGCAAGAGGATTCCATTGATGAAATCATCACCATTCACGGTCATCATCACCATCCAAAATGTAGCCTGTGTTATATCCTTCCATTACACAACACAACTGTGTTTTGTTAGTGTACAGATAAGTCAGCCGAAAGTATTTGAGCCAGTAATTGATCTGATCAGACAAAGATGAACTAGAGACATTTAAGTGCTTAGAATTCTTATAGTCGGTCTACCAGCTTCTCATCGAATTCATTCAGAATTCCCAAATCAGAGATTAGAGGCTTTGGGTTTACTGGTGTCGGGTGGTGTGGTGGAAGAGAAAATCGTGGTGGTTGATAGAGTTAGAGGAAAGCTGTATTGAGGGTGGTGGGCTTTTAGCTGGTGCTTAGCCTTTTGGCGGAGGTGGTGTTGGACCTGGGAGAACCCATGAAATCTTTAGGCCACTTTGACCTAGAGTACCCAATCGGAGGCCATGGTGGAGGGCATTGATGCTTAGACTTAAAAGCCAAAGGTAGTCTTTTGGCGTCTCCCCTCTTCAATTTTCAGTTTCCTTTACTAATTTTTACGTTTCTACATTTTACAGAGTGCTGGTTTTCTTGGTCATCTCTCTGCTTTTGTTAACTTGCTTATGGTCAAAGTTATGAAGTTTACAAGTATGTGTTCTTATTGGGTCTCCTGAAATGAGATTTTGTTCAGTGGGTTTTCTGTTGTGAAATGAGTACGCCATAGTTTCCTCAGCCTCTGGGTAATGTGAATGGGTGATAGAGACTACGGACATATATGTGATACGAAAACTAGTTCCAACTACCCCTCTTTATCATTTTGTAATCAATTTACAGTATATAAATTCATGTTAGCTCTTACACTTCTATATATTTTCATTTCCTCCAATTTTTTGTAGTGAACCTTGCCGATGCTTTTATCTAGAATCTTGCTATCTGGGCATTAGTTAGAAATATGGTGGCTGCTTATGAGTATATCAAATCAAAGGCTTCAGTTACAAAGATAGACACTTGTTCCCGCGCTGCCTCATAGTAAAAGGAACTTCATTTTGGTAATAAGTATGTTAGTGTGTAAAATAAACTTGAAAATTTGTGGGATGCTGGAAGTGAGATGAATGAAATCTGTGTATTCAGTTTTGCAGGTTTTTCCATGGAGACATGAAGATCTCTCACTGAGTTCCGAGTTCAAAATGCTACTTCAATATTGATGTGTATCAGTGATTCCGTCCCTCACTTAAATATATAATGTTGCGCTTCCTCATATGTGCAGCTGGATACTGAGCTCTCCTTCATCCTCAGTTGTCCAACAAACTTAATTTCTTGGTTATTAGAAAATACATATGTTGAGCATTCACAGGAGCCACAGTGAATCTCTTCTAGCTCAGAAACCCGTGTCTGCATCACATTCATTTTGAAAATTTGAGATCAGATTGCTGGAAGTTGCCGGAGTTTGATCGGAGATGGAGATTGAATTTTGGTAAAATTCTGTTATGCAAGAGGGAATCTATTTAATGTTTATAGCAGATTTCTTCATTTACATTTATTTACATTATCGGTCCTTAAATTTATAAATTATTACATTACCAGTCCTTGAAGTAGTTATCTGTTACACTTGGGTCCTTCATCAAATCTCATTTAGGTCACGCCGGTGCCGCCGCTGTCGTCCGCCTTGGTCGTCAACGCTCGGAGCTGCTTAGTTCGCAAAATTTCCCAAAGTCCGCAAACCTGTTTTGCAACTTGGCTCGATAACTGAGTTGAATGTCACGACAGTAATCATCGTAAACATCACATTATGTCTAGCTAAATATAATCTTGATGATGCAGTTTTTGTGCGCACTGTTTTTAGAGGAAATTGACAACTCTTCCGACCTACAGAAATTCTATCAAAACACATTTGTGTCAAAGTTATAAGACAATGTGGACGTGCCTAGATTCATGAGTTCCGCCTCGAGCCAGTGAAAAAGTCGAGTTTTTTGTAACATTTTCATGATGAATTGTAACCTCGTATTCACCCAAGAATCCGAAGAAGCTGTAAGTTCCATGATTGTCAGACACGCCCTCGACTGTCCCAGTTTCCCATTCAGTTAGAAGCTCGTCAACAATGTCGCCTGTGGGCAGGTTGCGAAAGTTCTGGTCGGTCAGACACATTTCATAGCATCCGTCAGGATGTATAGCAGTCCACATGATTATACCGTTAACAGCGGGATGCGAGTAGATGTCTCTGAGGACCTGTTCCAGATACAAAGCCTGTGTTTTTTTATCGATCTTGTTGCTGATGTCCACCTCTGTCAGCCAAATGGGTTTTTCTAAAGTTGCAAACTTGTCGATGATAGCTCGAGTTAAAGGAATGTTGGGAACACTGTAGTGACCTTCCAACCCAATGCCTGCCATTGGGACTCCATATGTTCTAAACTCCTTTAGCTTTGCAATGTAAGCGTCCACTGTGGAATTTACATCAGCACAAGTCTCCACCACATTGAAGTCATTCATGAAAAGTGTTGCAAGAGGATCAGCTTCGCGCATAGTCTCAAAAAACTTCAATGTTGCGTTTGGACCAAGTCTTTCCTCGAAGAAATGAAAATGTAGTAGTTCATTGCTGACATCCCAGTGAATGAATTCATCTTTATATTTCTTTATCAGGCTTTTCATTCGAGAGGTCACAGCTGATTGTAGCTCAGGGGTGGTCAAATTGAGTACCCAGCCAGGGTTGTATTTAGGATCATCCCAAAATATGTTGTGGCCTCTTGTGACAATCTTATTCTTTCGGACAAATCTCATCATCTGATCTGCTGTGGTGTAGTTCACAACTCCTCTGACCCTCTCTGTCGCATACCACTTTAACTCATTCTCGAATACTGCTGCATTGAACCTCTTCGCAAACCACTCCTGCATGAGAATGATCATACATTTTCATACAGGAAAAAACCCCTCATAAATTTATTACAGGCAGATGATTATCCCAAACAAAGTTACCTGGTAAGGCAGATTTCCAATGATGGTTTTCGCAATGGCAGAACCAAAAAGAAAGTCTTTGGAAGTCTGTAGCACTTGGATCTTAGCACCTTGGATGATCTCACCTTCACTATCTGAAACATGCACAGTAACAGCCCGCTTTCGGACCTTATTTATCATGTACTGCTGGTTGAACTTCCATTCCTCATCAGAAAATGCCTGAAGTGACAAGCTTGCAACTCTAATAGTAAAGTTGTTCTGAAAGTTGCTCTTCAAAACCAGAAAAGAAAAGATTCAATACACCATTAAAAATACATAAACAATGCATGATGATCATAAATCAAGTAAAAACTGAGAGAGGATGAAAAATGTGGCAACCTGAAAGGTTATGTTTGCAAAGATTGATGGAGGGGATGTCAGATGAAATCCACCCTTGAGAAAAGACCAGCAGCTACTTTGTGCAATGACAGTTCCTATGCATTCATTTATAGTGTTTTCTGTAGCTAAGACAGCTTTTATGGGTACACTTGAGTCTGTTTTCTCTTTGATCTTCACCCAACCTGATCAACAGTTGAAGTTCAAATGAGTTGGAATTTAGAGGAGTAATTAGGCCAGTGAAAAAATGACTCACCTGAGAAGCAGTAGTAAGTTTTTCGTGTGAGATTTTGGAGTATAATTTCAGGTGAGGATGACCCATGTTGGAGAATGCCACCATTGTATAATGGATGTTCTGGCCTTGATTTGCACTACTTCCCACAACAAATAGATGTTAACAACTTTCCATCAAATTCCATCACTAGATTTTGTTGCATTCATTTTGATGAGATACCTGAGTGTAGGCTGTGAAGTCATAGAGAGGCCCATCTGCAAGAAACCAGCTTTAGTTCAAGTATGTTGCATAGATTTCAACTGAAGAAAAAACATGGCTTAGTAATGAAACCATAAGCAGCAGCAGTAGACAGAAAGGCCAGGAGGAGGAAGAGCAGAAGGATACTTCTGAAAGGTGAAGCATGTTTGTGTCCCATGATGTTGTGCATTTATGGGATGTTGCAGATTTATGTTATGTGCAGAAAGACGAGGTATTTAAAGGAAGTTATGCTGCAGGTGCAACTCAAGATGTGTTAATTAGTATTGAAAACATTTTTTTTTATGAAGAAAACATATATATGAGCATGTGTAGTTTTATGCTCTTAGCATTATAATGAACTGTACAAGAGAATGAGTATTTGAATTTTGAAATTCAGGCAGACAACTAGATTGAGTAAACCAAGCACACAGCTCTTTGCATGGACATGTTGTGTTTGTTCTTTTGTGTTTTGCCATGCCTGGTTAAAAAGACAACAAGCTTTTGCCACTTCAAGTAGGAATCAGACACACCCATGTGGCCTCATTCCATCAGCTTTTTCTTTTTTTGTAGTCTAGTTTCAGATAAGCCACTGAGCTGCGATACACACTGAGAGAGACTCTTCCACTTGTGTCATTTGAGCAGGATTTGGGAGCCAATCATAGCCTGACAAAGCTTCAAACTTTGTGCATGCTTCCATGGGGGACCTGAGAGAGACCACTTAAGTGGAGTAAGATCCATTTTAGAAGCAAGTTAGGACTCAGACCTCACTCCAGTCCTAATAGACTTGGAGTGTAAGCTAAGATATTACCAGGCTTGATGCACAGTAGGCATAATGATGTATTAGATATATCCCCAACTCCCAGTATCACATTTGTGGAAACAAACTTGTTCATAACATTTGTGAAAAGGAACTTGAATGATGACTATTACATTTACACAATTGCAAAAAAAACATGGGAAGTTCACAGAACAGAAAAATGCAGTGCAATAGGACTTAATGGAGATGATAATGATATTGATGCTCGAATGGTGGTATGAGGGGCTTGGGGATATCACTTGAGATGGATGAAGCCTGTCAATTCCAAGCAAGAGCTGAATAAGAGAAAATAACATCCATATTGTCCTTGTGGTTGGTTTTTACGAGGTTGTTGGTTTCTTGGACTTTGTCTTGCTAGTGCAGATTTTTGCGTACAAGTTCTTAGTCCTGAAGGCCAGCAAGAGGTCAAGAACAAACCCAACTGCACAAGCAATGGCCATGACAATGAACACCAGACGGAAACAATGAGCCCCAACACAGGTGTTCCCACCACCAGGTAGCTGTGTGGCTTCTGCGTCATAGAGCAAACCAGCAAGTAGTCCCGAAAAAAGGAATGAGCCTAGGGGGAGGTTCAGGATAAGGATATTGTAGATCAGGCCGTAGTATTTGAGACCAAAGAGTTCAGAGGCAGTTGGGACTGTTATGGCTAGACGCACGCCATAGCAAATGCCAACTATGATTGAGCCAATGTATAAGGAGCCAGGTAGTGCCATTGCTAGAATAATGTATCCTACGGCCATAAGTATCTGCGAAGCTGCATTCCATAGCGGCCTTGGTGTTCCAGCTTTCCTGTAAAAATAAGTTACATCGTTTAAATTCAAACGAACAATTCATCTCACCTCAGTTTAATATTTTACATCCAACAACAAATCCAAAAGACAAATATGAGCACCACAATCAGGCCAAATATCTATAAACTCTATTCTTGTCGCACTATTATCATGCAAAAATATTTTCCCAAGTATCCAAATTCCCGTCAACATTGCTTATCAATTATTATAGCTATCGTCATCTAAAATTCCAAGACTACAATAGTAACTATCTAACTTGAATGACTAAATGTTTTACTTGACGTAGTCATTAAGATTTGGCCTTGAGACATCAAAGCCTAACATTATTATATCACACGCCCACAAATCCAATTCTAAAAAAACATCAAGACCTAAACCACGTTCTCTAAGATTTCAAAAACAAAACAACAAACTGATACCGTATTCTATTATCTACTTTTCCACAAGATGTCCTTAGTTATGATAGCAGCCTTGTATCATAAGGTTCGCGGAAATGGTTAGGTAATCCCACTTGTAAAAAAGGTTCGGGAACAATAGAAAAATCAAAATGAACAACTCTTGGGACATTGAAAAGTGCTTCCGCAAAAGTGCTGAAGTTATGCAACTAATTATATGCAGACTTCCAAATTTAGTTGATTGATCCTTTAAACTGATAGAAAACATGTCTTATCTTATCAGATACGATAAATCTCTATCAATAGTTTTAGCTAACTCATTCGGATAAGCTTAATGAGAACGCTAGTTGAAACGCAACACGTTTTCTTGGAAGCAACAACGAGCACAAAATGTCAAAAAAAACGGGTCCTTAAAACCTTTAGTCAGACAAAACAGCCTAACGAGGTAATCCCCCAACTAACTAAAGCTATTCAAAGTTTCATCATCAACATTGCGTGCAATAGCTTTGTTAGCTAAGTGCAGTACATATCGAATACCACCAAGATTAGCAAAACCATGACGATCATCGAACTTTAAGATAAAGTAAGGATATTATCCATCAAAAATATAAAATATGTATTGACTAATACCTACGTGGCCTAAAGTTAAGAAATTATCCTAATAAGAAAAAAGTGTCGTTCACAATCAAACTAAACGAGAGAATTTTTACGTTGGTAGAGAATTAATTAAAACATACGCAGGAAGAATGGACAAAAGACTTACTTGATGAAGTACTCCGAAACAGAACCGGAGAGGATCCGACCAAAGAATCCCCAAATGCTAGTCAGCGAAACAAAAATAAACGTCAACATAGCCGAGAGCCGACCCCATCTGTCCCATGTTGTTCATCACAGCTAAACCAGTCCCAACTCCACAGAGAAATGAGATAAATAATATCCAGAAATCAACTGACATCAACGCTTCAAGTACTGTATGCTCTTCCCCGATGACTGGCTTTCCCTTCTCCAACACCAACTCCTCATTGCCCACGGTACTGTTTTCTAACTTCTCTGGTGAGCCCAATGTCGAATCTGGCACAATGTTGTTGACCAACAATGGCTCGGTTACATTACTCTCAATCAGTATCAGTCCTTGAACGACTCCATTTCTTAAACATCTCGTAGAATGGAACACCAAGCGGTAAGGCCAGCAAGAAAAGTAGGACACCAGCAAACACACGCGACAAAGCCAATCCATGAGGCGCGGTTATATCAAACACAAGCAAATAAACAGCAACAATGACAGCAAGAACATTAAACACGCTGAAATACTTAGTCTCTTCCTTCTCCTCCGTTAAATCCGACGAAGGCGGAACTTCACGCAGAAACAAGATCGCCGCAAGGCACACAAAAAACGGCACAATTGCCAAAACCAACACAAACTTTGCAGGATCATCAGCAAAAAGTGCTGCACAGACGTCAGTAAAGATCGCAGTACTTAAACCCACAAAGCCCTTCAGAATGCCGGAAACTGGTCCTCTATTCTTCCTGAAGTTTCTTATACATGTCACCAGCACCGCAGTGTTCATCCATGTAGTACTGTTACCTCCCATGCAGAGAAACACACACATCTGTTGAACAACACGTGATTTTAGAAACACATAAATCCAAGAAACTAAACAGTGAAATTTGGACTTTACATTGAAGAAAATTCTGCAGAAATTGAATTCACACAACACAAAAAGTTCAAAATTTGAGAACTCATATAATTACAAAAACCAAAATCAAACACATGGAAACTTCAGTCACAAAAATCCAAACCCAGTCACGTCAAAAAATCAATAAAAATCAAAACTTTGTGCCAAAATTGTCAGATTGGCCTCCACAAAAACCACCAGAAAACAAAAAAGTAACAAACTTTACAAACTCCAGTTCACCAAACCTGCCAATAAGGTAGAGGGCTAATCCTCCGGCTGATGACAAGCCATTGAACACCATAACCAACAACACCTTCAACAGCTCCGATCAACAGAATCACAGGAGTAGGAAGCTTATCAGAAGCAATACCCGCCAATATGCCAAACGCTTTACCTACATCTTTAGCGACAGATAACGAATTGAGCTGGAGCTGAGTCAATGACATGAGGGTTTTGAGTGCGTCGGAATAGTTTGAAAATGTGTAGTTGTTGCCGGAGATCGCTTGAACCCATACCGCCGTTACGAAACCTAGCCACTTTCCGGCTTGGGACATCGGCGATATCAGAGTCAGACCCATTTAACTCGTATCGATTCGAGCTTTAGTCTCTGTGTCGTAATGCGGCTGATGAAGAAGACGATGACGTCAGCAACGAGATTGTCGTGAATTGAATTTAGTAAGGAATTGGTGAATTGAGATGGTGTGTTGGGATTCGAACCATGCGGTGATTTATAGAAAGGTTTGCGGTTTTGGGCCGGTGTAAATTGGGCCGCTATTGTACTCCTTTTGGTTTATAAACAGTAACCAAAACTGTCCGGACTAAACCAGGTTGTTTTGGTATGTCCTAAAGTGTACGGCCAACTTAGTTACCATATTTACCCCTAAATTTATTTGATATACTGATTTGATGCAACAAAAAGTAAAAAAACTTTATTTATTTTTTGAATTGGGTCAACATTTTGGCATGGAGTTAATATAAATCGTAAGGGAAAGGGTTTGAAGAGAATAAAATATTTTATATGAGAGGGAAGGATATCAGTTCGATTGTTGATTTTAATTCCATCTAACGGTTAATATGAATAACGTTAATCCATAATTGTCCTGTATTTTTTGCAAATGCATTTAAAATTTAATTAAAATTTAATCTTAATCACTAGATTACTCTAAATCAATAGTTAAAATTAAGTCTCACCGTCACATAAATTATTTATACTCTTCGTCTCTCAGATTCTTACGTTTTATACGAAAATTGTTGGATGGAAGGAGTAGGAATTGTTGATAAGGTCAATAAAACATTCCTATTCTATCCTCATCTAGTTTAAGTAACCATAATCCAGGCGAATGTTTTTAAGGAAAATTGGCATATGGCCCAATGGGCCGTGTCACATTTGGACCAAAGTTACTAGAAGGCCCAATACGGAAAGTCGGCCCAATACGGACAAATTCAACGGAGGAAATTTTGGGATGACGTCATCGCCATCGAACTGTCCTAAAAAGTTCCGAAGCGCACTGGATTAGCTGATTCGCGTTTCCGAGGTTCATCAGTTGTCAGGATTTCAAGGTTCCTGGCCCTTCCTGGTCATTCACA
>QZGG01000256.1:0-184888 GCA_006409495.1 Sedum album
GGACGATAAGGACTTCACGAATGATCAAAGCAATGAATCGTTTATCGAGCATGCATCATCAAGAAATTACACCAAAAGATAGGTTGTGTGAAAGCATACCTAAACCATAACAAAGTGAAAATATGTTTGAAGTGATCCAGTAACAAAACACAGCCTGCAGATATATAATTTCAGTCAGCTCGTTAACTAAACAATGTCAACAATCAACAACATCTCATGCAACAAAGCAATATGGAACGTGGCATGCTAATTTGTCATTGCGATGGTTGCAGGCATACCTTTGGAAAACCCATTGTAAATGGAACAGTGACAACTGCTATAATCCTTGAGAATGTCTTCATGGTGTTGGCCATAGGATTACCTTCCATACCTTCTTGCATGTTACTCTGATAAATACTAAAAGTCAACTTCAAGTGCACAACTTTACGGTACTAATAGATCTTATGTGAGATCATGAAATATTTATGCAGAAAAATAACTTACCTCGACAGTAATCAGGAAAGTCAGAGCAGTCAACACCGGAAAGATATACAAGCTGTCTGGAGTGGTGAGATCGGTGAACCAAAGAGCACCGCCAGTTTTAAAAGAAGGAACCTTTTCTGCCATGTTGCTAATCTGCAAAGCAAAACCAAATCAACAAAACGCGAGGGAATTTCAATTTCTATAATCTGCTAATACTTAAGCAAGAATTAAATGTCAACTTACACCAAGAAAAAAACTAATGAAAACTGGACCCTGGATGAGAAGTCCTTTCATAGGCGTCCAAGGCGTCACCCCATATCTGTATAACCCAACAAATAAAATACAGTTTACTGATCATAGATACAAAATGGAGGAAAGGCTTTCAAAGCCTTACCATCATTGAGGTTTTTACAGACGAAGAGTGAACAGAGAGATAACTTACTCCTTAAATAATTTATTCATCTTCTTTTTACCTTCCTCCATAGCATCAGGGTCCATAGACTGTAAAGAATAATATTTCATATCAAAAAGATCATCACCTACATATAAATATGATAGTGTGCTCTACAGTGTATATAAATGTTACAATCATGGAGTGAGTTTCGTTTTGTTTTCCCGGTACAGTAGAAAGCAATCAATCAATTAATTTAATAAGACACTATCATTTGCAATTCAAATTTTATAAATTCAGTAAGCAAAATGGTATGCTGATAAGAGCAAATACCTTATCATCCATTTCTTGTTTAATTGCTTCCAAATGGGGCCTCATCAACTGTTGTAATAAAAAAGTTATATACGAAGTAGAGCTTCCAAGTATATACAAGAGAACATAAGCAACCAAGTTGAGAACCAGGCTAAGATTTGACAGTGACAGAACATGTATGGAATAAAACTAGTATCAGTAGAACAAAAAACGAAGGCATACAGTTAACTGTGAGGTTGCTTTCAGTTGTTTTATTAGCAGTGGTATTGCAGCAGACCGAATCATAATTGTGCTTAACGCAATAGATGCCCACCTATATAAGAATAATAAAAATGATTATTGACTGAAACTGGATTTGAGAAAAGAATAAGATGAAGAATGAAGAACGCTTACCAGGGCAGTCCAGTCACATTATGAACACCGTCAATAAGATACTGCAGGGCTGCTACAGGAAAGAACGAATCTGCAGCTGCAATAGCAACCTCATTCACAGCAGGGGTTTGAGAAGCTACTACTTCAACTGCTTTGTCAGTTAAAATCTCCGCAACATCACTCACGTATCCCATCTTATCTGAACTTTCCCCAATCGCAGTGGACATATTCCTATGGAAAGGATGTCCCATGCCATTTGATGGAAAAAAGGCATGCGACTAGTGCCTCGATGAAAACCTCCAACCCCGAAGCAAGGCGACCTGGACCCACCCAATCCATATACACGATTTTCATCAAAGGAACTACATTTCTTGCTTAATTCCTCTTCTCTAGCAACTTCATGCTTTCTATCATTGTCATCTCGGAGAACATAGCTAAAAGATGGGGTCGGACGGCAAGCAAAAAAACTAGCTCTTGTAGCTACGCTTCGTCTGAACGCCATTTATCCAAGAAAAATAAACTCTTAACTAGTCACATACAACCTGTTGCATCGGCAATTAATCACCATTAAAAATAGTCACGCGTGAACAGGAATGCAATAAATTTATCGAATCACTCGAAAGTTCAATCTCATCATAGATCAGAACTGCCTATGACCATACACAAGACTACACCTAAACCCTAGCAAACCCCAGAGGACAATCACATATCCATAAAGACTTCACCTTTGTCAATTAAATCAAAAACCTATTCATCAATCCAACCAGATCAATTCAAAAATTATACCAATATCAAATGCATAAAAATCAAATCCAACACGTCTGCCTGGTGGCCGAAACAAACATCAAATCAAACATTGAAGACATGTAAATGAGCTTACAGATGTTTGTATCTTGCATCTGCACGATATCCGGAAACTAATCGCGAAAGGGATTGACGATCCCGGAGCTTCGGTGGCTGCGAGAGCTCCAAATCGCCGGTGGAGGCGGAAGATTGCGATGCTTCAAGGGTTCAGAACTTGCTTCCCACGAAACGACAGCGTTCCATAACACACACTGAGACATGAGTGAAAAAACAAGTGACCAACACTGTAAATATCGGAAACCAGAGGGACCAAACTGTAATATTTCCATCGAATCACCAAACGCATCCACCACGATCTATCCGCTCTTGCGTTTCGCAAATCCACATCTCTCTCTCTTTCTTTCGTCGATGGTCGCACTTCCTCCTCCGACATTTTCTCTCTTTTGCCGCCGCCTTTTCGTCTCTCCCGATCCATCAATTTCAAATCCGACTCTTCTTCACAAGGTTTAGTTTTTCCAAATTGATTCGGTAAATCGCGGTTGACGATTAAGCGACGGTTTTTGTTTCAAATCGGTTGGTTACTTTATCGGTTCGTACGTCTCCCGGTTGCTTCGTATTCGAATTCGCCTTGGTTTTCGTGCTCGGAGGAATTCGTTTTGTTAGGGTTTTTTGTAATATTGGAGTTTGTTGTGGTTGAATTGTTTTTGCTAGGGCTTTTGAGATTTGCTGTGTGTTTTTGTAGTTTAGATATTTTGAGTAGTGGATTTTGATTAAATATGCCGAGGAGTTCGCGGCACAAGAGCAAGAGGAGTGTGAAGGAGGGAAGGGAATATTCGGATACTGAAGAGGATGTTTCAGTTAAGGGGAAGAGGAGGGAGGGGAAGGAGTCTGGTGAGAAGAGGAAATCTGGTCATGGTCAAGGGAATGGATATTCTTCGGATGAGTATGTTAGTTCAAAGAGGAAAAAAGAGAGAGGTGAGAAAGTGGGGAGTGATAGATGGAATGGTAGTGGTGAGGTTTTGGGTGCTGAGAGTGAGACTAGGGAAGGAAGTTTGAAGTTTGATGATAAGGTGTTGAAGTCTAAAGGTTTGATTGATTTGAAGAGTAAGATTAGTAGTTCTAGGCATGATGGTGAGATGAAAGAGGAGAATGTAGACTTGTTTGTAGGAAAAGAAGAGAGTGTAAGTGTTAAAGGTGACTCTAAGAAGAGGGATGTATCAGAGAAAGATAAGCTTGATAGAGATTTGGCTAGGAAAGATGATTACAAGCTCAAGGATACCCGGGAGAAAGAAAAGGGATCTGAAAGGGATATTAAGTCAAGTGACAGCAATCGGGATTTGGACTATCGGGATGTTGATAGAGAAGAACAGAAAGTTAAGAAGGGATTTGAAAGTAAAGGTAATTTGATATCTTGTTTATTTGTTTGTTGTGTCTATGTTGATGTTATATAAGTTTCTGTTGAAAGCTGCTGCAGTATTCGGATGGTTTGATGTAGCCATTAGGTCAATGCCTGTTTATTTGTGCATACATGCAATCCTTTTGTATTTCCTTGTTTTGAATTTCTTTACTGTTTCGAATTACAGCCAGTTTTCTTTCTTTCATGGTTATTTAATTTCTATCCCCAAAAAGGTTGTTGCTGTATGCACGTTAGGTGATAGGTCTTGGCCTGATATCGTGTACACCCTCACTTTTTAATAATAATGGAATATAATGTCCTATAAGATGTTACTAAGTATATAAATGTAGACCCTTATTCATCACGAAGGCTGTCTTTTCTCTAAAAGTTATCCAATGTTTTGGAATGCATTTGGCTGGGGTCATGTCCTTATTTTTAGTGCCTTCAAATGAATGTTTTTTGTAGCTTCTTTTGTGCAGGGGAAAGATGCTTTTGAAAAAATATAGCTTTATGCTCGCTCAATTTCTTAGGAACCTACACCTTTTCCGGGGTGCCTACTATAGAATAATTAATTCATACTAATTGACTATCCGCCTCTCTGGTAACTGTCAAAGTTTTTATGAAACAGCTTTTTGCCTACAAAACTCATGAGAGGTGGTTTGCTTTTTCCATTGCTGGTCATAGACAGATTTTCATGCATAAGCAGAACTGGCATTAACTTCTACCATTATGAAGTATTTGCTTGTTTAATATGATGAATTATTCATATTTCATTATGTGTGCGCCATCATGTGCTTGGCTGCTTGGCTTAATATTTAAACCGTAGATTTTATATCGCTTAATAACTTTCTAATGCAATCTCCACCAATTTAGGTTGGTCTCTGGAAGCTGAGTATGGAAAATACGAGCTAGAGAAAGAGGGTGACCGGCGAAGAAAGAAAAGAATAGCTGAATCTGATGAAAAAGACAAATACCAAGATCGTGACAGAGATAGTAGTGATGTAAACTTGATGTCCAGACATGACCGAGACAAGGATGGATCAGCTAGAGATGAAAGACACAAAGACATAGCTCTCAGAGATAAGCACTGTGAGTATTGTGATTATTGTTTTTCTCTCCTGATAAGAAGTCTATGACTTTTGGTTAAAACGGCGTGTAAAGTTATGCTTAAGATTTTATTATGAAATTTTGCAAATGCAGGTAGGCTTATTAGTAACTGTTTTTTATAAGTGAAGTACCAATAACATGAAGAATATTTTTACTTATCATCTCCTTGTTTTCAGATTGGCCATCGGAAGAAATGTATGGAAAGCATGAGTCAGAGAAGGAACGTGAGACGCGGAGGAGGAAACGAATTAGTGAAACTGATGATAAGAATAAATATCAAGAAGGTGATAAAGATAGTGGTGATATCAACTTGACATCCAGACGTGAGCGAAATAAAGATAGAAGAGACAGGGATGATAGACAGAAAGAGATCAGTAGCAGAGATAAGAACCCTGAGTATTATGACCGGGATACGAAAATCAGGGATGCTGACAGGCGAGAAGGCTCTGACAGGGAAAGAACACATAAATATGATGAATATAGTGATGATCGTGCCTCCAGAGATCATGTTGGAAGAAAAAATGATTATAAGTATGTGAGGGATAAGTTTGATTTTATAAATAGACGCCGTAAGAATTCAAGTGCTGATACTACCATTTTAATAACAAAGTAATATATGATGATGATCCATTTTTTAGGTACAAAGATTATAAGGAAACTAGAGGATCCTTGGACAAACAGGAATATGGTGATGTAAAGTCACGGAGTGCGAAGGAGTACATTGATTCAGCTAGTAAATCTGCTGGTGCTAAAGAGGAGACTGTCTTCGAGAGGGAAACATCTCTTTCCTTCCACCCTGATGACCCTTCTGCCAGTCAAAGTAGGCGAAAGCGTTCCCCGAGCTCAACTGGTCTAGCCACGAGGGATCAATACAGGTATCATGCTCTCTTATCATATGGTGAGACAGTATTTCAGCTGCATTGGTTTTAGTATTTAGGGTCCTACAGTCCAGGTACTTGCTGCGTTTCAGGAGTGAAATCAAATGAGTTTACGTCAATATTACTTTTCAGGAACCATATATTTCTGATTTTTGTGGAATTGATTACTTTTTTCACCAGGCACTCCAAGCAATCTGATGTCAAGTACAAGGAGTCTCTGCCTGAAGAAAGATCCCGAAGTAACCTTATTTTTGGTAAAGAAGGAAATGGTTCTGGATCATATGACAGAGTCCAGTCATCTAGAGTTGTAGATAAATCTGTTACGAAAGTAGAAGGTGGCAATGTTGCTGATTTTTCATCAGAGAGACATCGAAATACAGATAGACATGTATCTCCTGTGCGGTTAGCTGATAAGTCACAGTCTCCGTCAAGTATAGACCGTAGGCATCTTAGCAGAAGTGGCGATCGAAGGAGCTTTGATTATGAAGATTCTGGGCATAGAAGCAGTGGTTATAATGACCCAAATTATCATTACCATGATAGGAAACGAAGCCAAGACAGGAAACTGGAAGCTCCCTCTATGGATGCCTCTTCTCAGGCAGATGGGGATAACATTCATGCTTCATCTTCATTCTTTAGGTCTGCTCGAACTCCTGCCAGTTCTCGATCATTTCTTCCTCCTGCGTCTCCCTTGAAGCATGGTGCTGATAATTCATATTCTGGTTCGGCTGAAGAAGATGGTCGGGGTAAGTTAAATAACCATTCTAAAAGATATGGCGATTCCAACATGGGAAGAATGCAAGGAAATGCATGGTGGGGTGCTCCTAACTGGACTTCTCCTATGGGAAATGGATATTTGCCTTTTCCACATGGTCCTGGTGCTGTAGGTTTTCATCCAATGATGCAACAATTTCCACCTCAAATGTTTGGTGTGAGGCCTCCTATGGACCACTCTGGAGTTCCCTTTCATATGCCTGATGGGGATAGATTTTCTAGTTATGGTCGCCCTTTTGCATGGCCCAATCCAGTGGATGAGACATGCCCTTCGTCAATGCCAAACTGGGACTCGAATAATGTGGTTCCAGGAGAAGGATTTAGCCAAGGGAGAGGAGACTGGGATCAAAATAGAAGTTTGGCTGGTAGCGCTAGTAGGGAGCCCAGTGTAGACAAGTATAAAAGCGCATCAATGGAATCGCCTTCTGGTAACCGCAGAGCTACTGCGGAGCACTTTGATGAATTGTCTTCTCAGTCGAATCATGGCCTCAAAAATGAGCCTTTTCATCAGGTTGACAAAGCTGGCAATGAAGACAACTTTGGTAGCGAAATTCCTTCTAGCATGTCTGCCCCGCTCAAGGAAATCTCTGGCAGAGTAACTAATGCGAAGGTTTCGGAAGAAGGAAAGAAATATGTTGATATTGATGACCATGTTCGTTGTTCATGTGTCTACCTTTCAAAGATCGACATTTCCCCACATCTTGCTTCCTCGGATCTGTTTGATCAATGTGTGAGCTTGTTAGGATTAAAGCAGAGCACTCGTTCTGATTCAAGGATGTCTAACTTCATTCTTGAGGTGAAAAAAGAACTTGAAGTTCCTTCTTAATGTGTTTTTGTCTTGTTGAAGTGTGCGCCATATTTTGAACTTATAAGTCTGAACATCTTTTATCATGCCAGGCAGAGCATGGTGAGGAAGGTGAAAGTCCAAAAAGAAACACCTACATTTCTCGTGGTCCAGTTTTTGCTGAAGTTAGTGATTCACTTCTTGAGGTAATATTTTAGGTTTCACTTTACTCGAGTAAAAATTATTTATCTTGTAGTCGGTCTTGCGCTTTGATCTGCGTGACTTCACATTCTGAATACTAAGACCGTTTCATCAGGAAACGAAATGTATTGTCTTCAGTTATTTCGATTGTCTGTTCATGATGCTCTAGGATATACATTTGTATACAAGTAAGCATCCATCAATCTACCGAATAGGGTCATTGCTTGGTTTATGTCACTCCTTAGTGTCTTTTGGTTTCACCTCAAATGTGCTGCAATCTAGAGTTACTCTGATGGGCAGTAATTTAGTATCAGCTTAAACTAGATACAGTGTTAACTGTTGTCTTCTGACTTTGGTGCACAGTGATCAAAATATATGACTGGGTGCAGTCTGCTGATGATGTTGCATGTTTGTTGTTTGCTTCTTTTTATGATGTGAGAAGGGAGTGTTCTCAAATTTGACTTGCTATTTGAAATTAAATTTTGATCTTCGGATTCAGTAGCCTGGTATAATTTTGTTAACTATAATTTATTTGCATTGAAGGCATGGATTTTGTAACTTCTGTTGATATTCCCAGGCTCCCATCTGTATTTTTTAACATAGTGCGTTTTGATTCTGCAGAATGCGATGTCGTTATACAGAAAGTATAGGGATGATACTGCTGTAAACTATTCATCATTTGCATCTATTGGAAATCATCTTCTACTGAGTCCTGAAACTCAGGGCTCTGAACCTTCTACACTAGGCCCGTCAATGTCGGCCGAAGCAAATCATCAAGAGCTCGTGTGTCCTCAACCACCCAGCGAGTCTCAAGCTTCAAGCATTAATGAAGCCAGTAATACGATTGCAATAAAGTTGGAAGCCCCTTCTCCAATGCCATGTGATGATAATGTGGATGCAGATGTTTCAAATCAGCCAGAAGTACTTATCAAAGCAGTATCATCTCCTGGGGAGGAAAAAGGGGACCTGATTGCTGTTTTGGGCACACAGGTAGCAGAAGATACAACTGGGGATGTGGTTGATAAAGGTACCGCTGATATGGATGAAGGGACCAGAGTTGAAAGCCCCAAGGCTGCTAGATGTGAAGAAGATGATGCTGATGGGACCAAAGAAACAAATGATGAGCCAGCAGGTGTTGAAACAAGAACAGGTGAGCCAACAAGCAATGTGCATTTGGAGGGATGTGAGGATAAAGAGTTAAATGAATGCGGGTCAGTAAATTTAAGCCGGATACATTAATCACCTCAAAGTACACTTGGAGACATTTAATTTATCTTTAAAATGCATTTTCATCTTATGTCGTCAATGAAGACTTTTTTTTTAACATCATCCTTGTTTTAGACTGCTTTTTCCATGTACAACTGAATCCTGCCTGATACGGATTAGTCGCATAACGAATGACGAATTGAAAAGCGGAAGCCAGGCAAGTTACATACAGATTACGACACACCAAATGACGATTTTACCCCACACCATACGGATAATATGGCTGTCTAAAGAAGTAACTTATCTTAAACGGTGTCGTTTCAACACGCTAAAAATGATAATATTGGCTGTAAAATGCACCCAACACTGTACGGGATACAAATTCTTCTGATTCAACCATGGATTACTCAGTGCGACAGCGCTTTTGGTTCCCATTCCAAAAAAACTCCATTAAATTTCAAAACCCTCTTAACTCCACTCTCGTTTCCGTCTTCTCCGATCAAAGCATCACATTATCAGTTATTCCATTTTCCTTGTCAGTTTGCAGGTACGGCTAAGTTTTTGAATTTTGATGTGGTGTTTGCAGAGTTCTAGAATTTCATCAGTTATTGCCTCGTGGATTTGAATTTTTTTGTGGCATGTAACACTTGATCTTTTCATTTTTTACTTAAAATCAGCCGCCTTTATGTAACTTATATAAATGGTTCACTAGTCCTTGATCATATGGTTGTTAATTTCATGTGAGAAAATGCGCAGAAGATAAAAATAGATGGTTCATGAGAAAAGGTCTGAGCATAGACTTCTTCTTATTTTGACTGCATACTTTCCTCACTGCTCATGTCTTGAATCTCTTTACCATAAAACAGAAGCTTAAACAGTATCCTGCATTAATGGTGGAGCAGCTTGGGAATGCACTCAAAAAAATCACTTGAAAAGACTAGGGATGAGGGTAAGAGATCGACACTGAAGTTTGTTGGTGTGGAATCTAGTGGGCTGACTATGGATTGTTTCCGGAAACTCCGTCAAGATATAGAGAAGGGTATCAAGCTAAATCATTTCATTTGGTCTTTGATAGATACAATGATGCACACCTGAGACGAATAGTCAGTGGATATGAGCCTTTCTAAACTCACAACGGTATGGTAAATAGCAGTTGTTCTTTTATTGTGCAGTATCAGGTGTACTATCCTATGTCAACATGGTTTGTGCAACTCTACAAATCAATTCTAAAATCCGTAGCTTATAGCCAAGTGCATGAGGCCAAGCGCTGCTTACTGGACCACTTTATCATAGAGCTTGGTTTTCTTGTTCTGATTTGTATTGTCTGTAATGCAGATTGCAGAGTAACCCAATTAATAATTTCCATTTCAGGCGCAAACATTCTCTTCTTTTCTTAATGAGGATCCAGCTATTGTGGAAAAGCTGTACAGAAGTGCACGCTGCAGGACCAGAGATCGATGCAGTTGGACGTCCGAATAAGTTCAAACTTCAAACAACATGTCAAGCAGGTATTGAAAGGTACGTAACTAACCCAAATTCATTTTTGGTACTTTAAAATAAGATCATGTCATAAGCAAATGTTTGGTGCAGTTTATTCGCTTTTGTGAATTACTATGATGCTCAAACTGATGATGCTTCTTGGTGTGTACTGTGTAGGGACGTTATACATCCCAGAAGATTAGAAGAGCTTGTTCAGTCCAAGGTATCTTCATATTAGAGAACAGGCATATCACCAGTGAAGTTGTACAAGGTATTTTATTTTGAATCCAATGAAAAGATGGAGTATGTGGGAGAAGGACATCAAGTATTATTAACTCAGTATTATTCCAGTATTTTTTAACAACAAATGTGTATAATAATGGCCAGAGCCTTAGCCCTTGTCGTCTCGCTAAATGAGCTTCTTTACCTGACAAACACTCTTGTGACCAGAGACTGGATTTAAGATTCCAAGCCTCACTACTTCAGGTCAGGCTTCAATGTTTCAGTTGAGCTTAATTTAAAATTTCTTCGGTGTCTTTCTAATTCTAGAAACAAAGCTAGAGGCCCAACTAGACCAAATTGAATGTGCCATGCTAGGAATAAATGGGTAATTAATGACAAAAGAAGCTTCATTTGTTTGTAGGGTATGCCCATCAGCCCCTGTAGCCGTTCTCCATAAATTCGCATCGTGAACTCTTTATATCAGTATTTATTAGTTAGGTTCAGTTTGTGATCAAAGCTGCCTTGTATAATGCTGTCATCTTTCATTTAAGCTCTCAATTTGAACCAGGAAAAGTCTTGAAAGGTCTGGTGAAATGGCTGGTGGTTTAGTACAATGCCGTTTAATTCCTTACCTCAATCAGTACAGTTCTAGCATCGAGCTTCGACCTAAAACAGCAGAGATGGATCATTTGAGTGTGGCTTCGTTGTTTAGGCGTAATATGAATGCAACAGCTGGCTCAGGTAGAGTATGAACTTATTATCATCCTGTAATGAAATATCTTCAACTAGTGTTACTGTTAAGTTCTGGATATTTGATTTTATTCCTGCAGCTCCAACATGCATCAAAATTATCGCCATGGCATCACCAACTGTTTCAGCTCCCAAGCGAGAGACTGACCTTAAAAAGCGAGTTGTTGTAACTGGAATGGGACTTGTTTCGGTCTTTGGAAATGATGTTGACATATTTTATGACAGCTTACTCGAGGACAAGAATGGGATCATACCGATTGACAGGTTTGATGCTTCTATGCTTAGTGTACGTTTTGCTGGTCAGATTCGTGGCTTTTCGTCCCACGGTTATGTTGATGGAAAGAGAGACCGTAGACTCGATGATAGCTGGAGGTACGCTCTAGTTGCGGGGAAGAAGGCACTTGAAGATGCTTGCCTTGGACCTGAGGTCATTGAAACAATAAGCATTGTCACAATCATACAGAAAACAAAATTTGGTCCACTGTTAGAAACTTCTGAATTTGATGTGCAGTTGGACCGCGAGAGGATTGGGGTCTTGGTGGGAAATGGGATGGGAGGAATGTCAAGTATCAGCAAAGGAGTTCAGTCTTTGATTGAGCAAGGCCCGTCGAAAATCTCTCCATTTTGTATTCCGTATGGCATTAGTAACATGGGATCTGGATTACTGGCAATAGACACCGGCTTAACGGGACCAAACTACTCAATATCTGCAGCTTGTGCATCTGCAAACTACAGCATTTTTGCAGCTGGGAATCTTATAAGAAGTGGCAAGGCTGACATAATGGTGACTGGTGCAACTGAGGCTGCTATATCACCCCTAAGTATAAGTGGCTTTGCAGCCTGCAAAGCCTTGTCCACGAGAAATGATGAGCCGGAAACGGCATCTAGGCCTTGGGACAAAAATCGCGATGGATTTGTCATGGTGAAGGATCAGGAGTTCTGGTAAAGTAAAAACCATTCTTAGAGTTTTTCATTCTACCAAACTTGGCAAATGTGTCAAACATCATGCATTTTATTTCTACCCGAAGGTGATGGAAAGCTTGGAAAGTGCAACCAAAAGAGGAGCTAAATTTTGGCCGAGTACTTGGGAGGTGCAATTACTTGTGATGCTTACCATATTACGCAGCTTCGGCCTGATAGCCTAGGAGTTGAATCTTGCATAGTGAAAAGCTTGAAAGATGCAGGAGTCTCCCCTGAGGAGGTAAACATTTTTTCAGGTCTTTATTGAAATCTTTTTGAAGATGCATGCTGTATAAATCAATCTTCGTCTCGTAGGTTAATTATGTTAATGCCCATGCAACTTCAAATCCGGCTGGGGACTTGGCTGAGGTCAGAGCCTTGAAGAAAATTTTCAAGAACACAAGTGAGATGAAGATGAATGGGACTAAGGCATGAAGTCAGAAATGAAATTTCCTGCTTTTGAAAATTTATTTTTGTTTTCTGACTCGAATATTTTCTTCTGTTTCTTAGTCACTGATCGGACATGGACTAGGAGCTTCTGGCGCATTGAAAGCCATTGCGACAATAAAAGCTATCACTACTGGCTGGATACATCCAACCATTAACCAATATGTACATTCCTGTGACTCGTATCAATAAAAATTTAACACACAGGATTATCAGGTATGTTAAGTTTCAGTTCCCTTGTTCCAAACTCTGACATCAGGCTTATGTTTATATAACAGGATCTTGAACCTGAGGTCACCATCGACACTGTCCCAAATACAAAGCAGAAGCATGAAGTAAATGTTGGTAGGTCATACCATACAAGTACAGACAGAATCAAGCATTGTGTTCCATTCTCTGAATCTCATAATTGATATAAATTCTGTTGCAGGCATATCCAACTCCTTGGTTTTGGTGGGCAGAACTCAGTAGTGGTTTTCGCCCCTTACGGAAGCTAATCTGCTTAACATATCCAGGTGAGTTGTAATACATGGTTTTTCCAAGGCAAAATATAATGAATCTTGTGGATGGTTTAATATTGATTCAAATAAAAAATTCATCTCAGTGTTCATTTTTATATCTGCTTGTACACCCTAATGTTGCGTTCATTTCGTTGGAATGGAATCAATTCTGGTGGAATGGAATGCTCATTCTTAATGATTTGAAAATATATGTTGTTTGGTTGGGCTAATGGAATGGAATGAACCATTCCAACCTCATTCCATTCAAATCTAAAATAAATAAAATTCATTCCTCCCAAAATAGATGGTATAAGTCCATTCCCTCATTTGATTTCTCATTTGATTTCACTTGATTCATTTTAATAACTCCACACAACATCCTTCATTTTATATATATTTATTTATTTTATTTACTTTGTTTGCTACTGAAAAGTGAACAAAAGAATGAAATCATTATTCCATTCCTTATCTAATTCCATTCCCTTCTCATTCCATTCTTTCGTCGATTCCTTTCCATTCATGTGAAGTGAACACACCATAAGTGTACAGATGCATTTTATTTTTTTGATTATTTGCATTTTGACTTTACCGTTTTATACATTTTGACTGTTTCGTTAAAAGACAAATTTTAAAAATGATTTTTGATGTGGATCTCAAACTAAAATGAGAGTCTAGAATGAACCCCACTCTACTAGTAAATGCTATCAACCAAAAAATGTTGGGTGACAATTATCAGTAACAAAGTGATCACATAAGCTATGCACTATTTTGATTTGTGATAGAGAGTGACCAATGGATTGGTAATCACATGAGATAATTATTGGGTGCTAAACTATTTTTATTGATGTTTTCATTATTAAAATTCCAACTTGGTAAACTCTATTAATCCCACTCAGTTACACTCCAAATTCAACTCTTCTTTTTCATTAATATATTCCAAATGTATATTTTGTTGAATGAAACTTAAAAGTGGAAAAGCAAGCATGCTGACATAATCATTTTTATATGCAAGTGATGAGGAGTTAAATGGATTCTATTGCATCCATTGCAAGGGATTCCATCTTCCATTCTTAATACTGAGTGGTTGGATTTGTTTAATACTTGAGTGTTTGTCCCTAATCACTATTTGAATAAGCAATAATGTTGCTTGGCTAATGCTTATTTAAGTAATCATCACTTGTTCTTGAATCCCTTAATTTTATTTCAAGGATATTTAACATACTGCAGATGATGATTGGTTTCAGGAGATATGACATTTGCATATAATTGATGTAACATCCATTAAATTATGGTTTATTGTTAAGTTTAAACTTAGTTGTGACTTCTGATTCAAGATTAAAGAAGATATCATCGCAACCGTTAATTTTGATTAATTTTTAATTAATCTAAAAAATATAACAAAAATCATTGGGTTGTTTCATCTCATAAAATAGACTTAGTCAAAGGAGTAAATCCTAAAACTTAAAGGTAAATAGTATTGATGAAGTAGAAATTAAAAAAAATTGAGCATTGCATATCTGAAATGGAAAAAGATTCTTAAGATAAAAGACTAATGTTACTAAGAAATTTCATTTTCCTTGGTATGATTCCTTGAACCAAATATCTAGTACACCATATTGATAGTTGCAATTACTCTTTCTTTCTTTATTTCTTGTAACTATCATTACATGTTGTTTTTAGCATAAACATTTATTGCATTATTAAATAAGAATAAACCCACCAAAAGACACAAATGTAAACATATAATCTTTGTATTTTATCCAATTCAGCCTACATCAATTTTCTGACAATTAAATGTTGTATTATTTATTTGAAAAACTAAGATTGAGTCTCTGAAACATTTACAAAACTGTATTATTTTGATATTTCATCATATACATGGTGCTGCAAAAACAAATAATCAGATGAAATCTCAATCCATATAAAATTTTATTTCTACGGCGCTTAAGGACTGTACAGATCCAGACTTAGGGTCTCAGAGATCGGATGAGTGACCGTTAGGCCGCTATTCCTTGTGCAATATATATAATTAATTGTTAAAGGTTTTAGAATATGATATTTGGCTTCCAAAAAGTCATTAATATGTGTAAAGAAAAAATATTTATTAAAAAATAAAGAGATGCAAGATGATGAAATAAATAATAATAAATGGTGGCGGATTTATTCTTGCCAATCTTGTTGCCTGTTGTGAAACAGACAACGCACGCCCCAAACCATACCTTAACCACTGACCTTGTTTTTTGTTTTCTTTAACGATGACGTCCGTCACCGTTAGTGTTTTACTAAAATGGAATACTTTAAATATATATTTTATGATTTTGTACTCCTATCTGTTTATAAAGTAGTATATTCATTTACTTTTGAAAACTTATACAGTTATACTCCCTCCGTTCCATTATGAGTGTTCTATTTCTATTTTGGATGTCCCAAAATTATATCTCATTTCCTAAAATAGAAATTTTTTTACCTCTACACTTACTCTCTTTCATACTTTTTATCTCACTCATTCTCTTTCTTACTTTTTATCTCATATTTTTCAATTTTCTTAAAAAACGTGAAAGTTCTCAAATGAGACACTCAAAATGGGACGGAGGGAGTAGAAAACATTATTTTACTAGTTGAAATAGTTAATCATAGTGAAATATAATTTTATTTGGCTCAATATGAAAATAGTTTAAGTATTCATCCATACAAAAATTTCCTTACGACCAATGCAATAACCGTAATGTAATTATTTCTTTTATCGACAGCTGAACTCCTAATAAAACGATATCATTTTTATTATTAAAAATAACACTCTTTTAATTTGATGGTAAATAGTTGCATATGATATCATTCCAATTTCCTTTTTCAATCGTATCTCGATTTTTATTTTCTTTATTAAATTATTTTTCTTTAAAGGACAAAATAATTTCCTTTTCCAATCATTTCTTAATAAAATTTATTTGCTTTATTACATTAATTTGCTTTAAAAAGCAAAAAAGAAACTTCAGCGCCGTCAAGTAACGGCGTGAGTTCAACCTAACCAAAGTGTCAACTCCAAGAAGAAGAAGCACAGACAGCAACTCTCTAGTCCAGATCGAACCACAAGACTACCACCAAATCCCAAACCCTCTTTTTTCTCGCGCAAAAACCACACCAGAATCAATCACTCGCCCCTCTTTTCGGATCCCTCTCTGCTGATTTTGACTTTTCCGATTTTCTTGTCGCCTGTCTGAATTCTTATGTTGTCTCGGCGGCGCTGATTTTGTCTACTTCATTTAGTTGATGATGATGTCGTATCAGAACAAGAATGTTTCTTCACAAGGTTTGATTGATTGATCGATTCTTCTTTCTTTGTTCTTCCTGACTTTTTTTTATATTTTCTATATTTTTTATTTGTTTGCAGGGGTTGGAGGACATGAAGGTCTGTATGAGGAGCTGTGGAAGGCGTGTGCAGGACCGTTGGTGGATGTTCCGAGGGAAGGCGAGAGAGTTTACTACTTTCCGCAAGGCCATTTGGAGCAGGTTTGATATTTTATGACACTTTTTGTGAAAATTAAGGTTTCGGCTTTCTGAGCTGAAATTGGAATGCAACTTAACAATCACATGTATAAGCTTACATTAGAGAAATGACCCTACGATCTCAATTGTATGGGTATTTTTAATACGAAGAGTTGGAATATTAAGCCGTGAAGAGGGGCGGTAGGATTTGTGTTGATTATTGGATTGATGTGTTTTTGGTTTGCAGTTGGAGACATCAAAGAATAACGAGGAGCTAGATCAGAGGATTACTATGTTCAAGCTTCCTTCGAAGATTCTCTGCAGAGTCTTGAATGTTTATCTTCTGGTATGTCAATCTTCTTGTGGAGTTTTTATTTATCTCATCTGGTATTTATCTTTTGCTGTGAATTGTGGCCTGTGGGGTGATAGGTTTGCGTTATTGATTTTTGTCATGAATGTTTGATCGATTTTAATGTTTGTTGTTTGTAGGCTGAGCCGGAGACAGATGAGGTGTATGCACAAATTTCTCTATTTCCCGAACAGACTGTAAGGGCAGAATTTGATCTTTATGAGTTGATTGATATGTGAGTTTAGGAATGATTGAATGATTTGGATTTTTCTTCATGTTTTCTCGACAGCAAACCGAACCTACAAAACCGGACCCTAGCTTACCTGAACCAAGGAAACAAATTGTGCATTCTTTTTGTAAGGTGTTAACTGCTTCGGACACCAGTACTCATGGAGGTTTTTCGGTACTTCGGAAACACGCTACTGAGTGCCTTCCACCTCTGGTGATTGTTATTTTTTTCTTAGAGGTTTTACAAAGGCTATTCATTAATTTTTTTCTTTATTTACCAACTTAGGTTCTTTTGTTTTTCAGGATATGAGCCAGCCGACTCCAACACAGGAGCTCGTTGGAAAGGATTTGCATGGCGTGGAGTGGCGATTTAAGCATATATTTAGAGGTAGTTGTCTGCAACTGAGTATTTGCTTACCTTGTCACAAACGTTGATTTTGAACCGATCGTAGTTCGATTTTGCTGATTGATATTTTTGGATTTTCGAAAGGCCAACCGCGGAGGCATTTGCTTACAACTGGATGGAGCACCTTTGTGTCCGCTAAGAGGCTAGTAGCTGGTGATTCATTTGTCTTCTTAAGGTATTAGCGTAAGCAATCATCTTCTGATTTTCATTGAATATCTGTATGGTATGCTATCATCTGACTTATGAAGTTTATAGAGGAGAAAATGGTGAGTTGCGTGTCGGTGTAAGGAGACTGGCTTGTCAACAGAGCAATATGCCTTCGGTTATTTCTAGCCAGAGTATCCAGCTTGGCGTGTTAGCATCTGCATCACATGCTGTTACAGCACAAACCATGTTCCAAGTGTATTTTAAACCCAGGTGGAATTTTGCGGCTTCATTTCTTAATCTATCGCTCGATTCCCGAGCCTTAGCTTCACTTGGTGTATTAACTTTATGAAAAATAATATTCAGAAAGAGCCAATTTATTGTGAGCGTCAACAAATACATAGAAGCTAACAAAAGCGGATTTGGAGTTGGAAAAAGATTCAAGATGAGATTCGAAGGAGATGACTCACCTGAGAGATGGTAATTGTCAACTGATATCTAGTCGACGTTTCATGTTTTATAATCTTTGATCATACTTCCGCTGATCCTCATTGGCGTGAATATCAGGTTTTCAGGTACAATCATTGGTGTAGATAATATATCTCAGCAGTGGGCAGATTCTAAATGGCGATCATTAAAGGTAAACCAAATGTCTTGCTCATCAGAAGTATGTGACATCTTTAGTTATTCGTTAGTAAATAATTCCTGCAATGTTGTAAAATATTCAGGTTCACTGGGATGAACCTGCGGCAGTTCCCAGACCTGAACGAGTTTCTCCGTGGGAGATTGAAAATATGATGGCTAGCATTCCAGCTTGCATTTCACCTCCTTAGTTGCTAGGAATAAAAGGCCTCGTCTGCCTGGCGACATGCAGGTTCATGGTACAGTTGATTAACTGTTTGGTACCTGAGTCATCCAAGTTTATTTAGAAAGTCTCTTCTGTCGAGCATTAAAAGAGTTCAATAACACTTTTTGACTTGCCTACAGATACTCCAACTGATTCGGGTTTACAGCATCAGAGACTTGATGCCACAAACCTCCCTTACTTTATAAGTAATAGTGGAAGCTGTATATCGAGGACTTGCGTTGAGGGTGGTTGGTTGTCTCCTAACGGCCGCCATTCAAACTTGAAATCTGAGAACATAAGCGTCAACGGTAACTCAATCAGTCGTCAAACTGAGGAGAGTATGCTAGCTACCGCTTGGCTTGTAAGCGCGGCTCAGTCACAGCCGCACAATGTGAATTCAAACAACTCGCTGTTTGATTCAACTGAAGTGAGGCAGAAGTCGGAAGCACCAACAAGTTGTAGGCTGTTTGGTATCGAATTGATTAAGCCCCCGATGGCCCCACCTCCTGTGGGTATACAACCTGTTTGTGCTTCAGTTGGTTCTGTTGAAGGTACTAATTCGGATACTCCTTCAGTGGCCGAGTCGGAGCAAAACTCTGAACTATCGAAGGCCTTTAAGGTTAAGCAGCTAGAACAATCCGAGTCCAAGAGAAGTTCTTCAACATCCACTAGAAGTCGCACTAAGGTGAAATAAACTTAATATTGTTTATCCATTGTAATATGGGATTGTGCGAAATATTGTGGATCTAAGTCGGAACTTGTCCATCCAGGTCCAAATGCAGGGTGTTGCAGTTGGCCGAGCTGTGGACTTGACAACACTCGAAGGTTACGACCACCTTATTGATGAATTAGAAGAAATGTTCGAGATCAAGGGTGAACTGAGACCCAGGAACAAGTGGGAAATTGTCTTCACAGACGATGAAGGTGACATGATGCTCGTGGGAGATGATCCTTGGCCGTGAGTCTTTTGATCATTAAAACTCATCCCTTCATTGTTTCTCGATTATTTTACCTAGCCATAATTCTTTTTGTATAATATCATACAGGGAATTCTGTAGCATGGTAAGGAGAATCTTCATTTGCTCAAGCCAAGAAATGAAAAACATGCGCTCAGGTAGCAAGCTCCCAATACCCTCAATCGACTTGGGCGAGACAACAACCATGCTTTACTCAGATTCCACCGATAATTGATAATGCTCGCACGGCCATACCCTTATCGTTTAAAGATTTACACCATTGTCCTTTGCTCTGATTGGCAGCTCGTTTTTTGAGCTTCAAATCAGGAAGTTAAGTCCTACTCTAACTGCTAGAAATTTGGTGCGTTTTCTAGACTTGTAAAAGTAACTTGGTAGCTTGTAAAAATGCTGGTACTTTTGGGAATGAGACGATATATAGGGAAGTTGATGTTATTGGGCCAGGCGGGTTGTTATTGGGCCGGGTGTAATGTTTCCAACGATTTGCGCATGATGAAACGGTTCTTATTGGGCTGATGTTATTGGGCTAGATGTTATTGGGCTTGATGTTATTGGGCTTGGATACGATGCCTAAACAAAGTTGAGAAGAACATTGGGCTGATGATGACAATTGAATTGCGACATGGGGACGTAAGCTGGAAGGCATTATTGGGGGTTACGTGGGGACCACCACGTCATCGAGCCGTACCCCGACCATGATTTTACAGTTACCAAAAACATAACTGTCTGTGCTGTGCCTTGATTACTTACTTACATGGCTAGCTAGTAATAGCTCATAGTTAGTGTTTAAGTACTCTAATTGACTACTGGCCACAATAATCATAAGTACTAGGTTTATTATAAGAGTATTGGACTGCCGAGCACGAAATCATAAGCCCTAATAAATCCCTTCTTTTCATGCAGCCTTCTACACATTCACCAAATTATTAATTTTGTACATTGCACGATATTTGGTTTGATGATACAAAATGACTTTTTTAATCCGTCCTATTCAAGTTGTTGCATTCAAAATGTTTGAATGAATTACCTTTAAGATTAGAGATCAGGTGACTCACCGATAGACAATTAGTTATTGTTCAAATAAATTCAATATCCAAAATATGTAACTACACGTTTTCGTATCCCATGTAAATTACTTATTCAAAGAATTATTAACTACACAAAAGAGTGCAAATTGCAGACTTGGAATATGAAAGAATGTTAACGTATGAAAGCTAACCATTTAATACGGGGTTTGGCAGAGAAGTTGTTCCCGGAGGAGGAGGCAGAGAGCAGAGCCTAGAAAGAGGTGCCGTGACCGGCAATCTAAGTAAAATGTGGTCAGACAGGTAGACACGTGTCGATCATATGAAACACCATTTCTGTTAAAGACCCGACAGTTTAGGGTTTTGGCAGGCACTCATGCAGAGCTGCTTTTAAACCCTGCTTTCTTCTTACTCCACCTCTTTCCACTCACCATTTTACTGCAAGTAAATAAACAATCATTGTCTGATTTACAAGCAGTAATATCGATTTTTAATATAATCGTTTTTCTTACTAATTGTCATGCATAATTTGATTTATTTTCAGTTAGCAGTTCTGATTTTCATATCACCAATTTAGTTGAAGTATCTTTCATATGATAAATTGAGCTATATATATGTGCTTATAAGATCAACTCTGTGAACCTCAAAGGGTGATAGAGTGATGTTGATAGTCGGTAAGATGTTAAAAACTAGTTATAACAAGATCGTGGAAAGTGGGGGACTCGATGAGTAATATCATCATACTATTTTCATGGCAGCTTGGTATTAATATTTCTACTATTAACAAGCATTGATTGGTGCATCAACTAACAACTATTGTGCATCATACTTCTGCATATATAGCCCAATTTTGGCTTTAACGATTTCACCATTCTACATAAATAATAAAATGAGTGGTGCAACAAAATATTTATAGGATTCACAAGCAACAAATGTTAAGAAACCTAAAAACCTACTCAATATTTCAGAGTGTTTTATTGAACAAGGATTATGATTGGCAATGGGGAATTGTAATACCAGCTAGCTAGCTAGCTAGCTAAAATGCTACTAGATGAGTTCTTTATGGAAGGCTCAGATGTATATATGATGAAGAAAAGAGAATATTGAAATGCAAGTGTCGGCTTTTGTTCACATGTAAAGAATGGAATATTATCCAAAATTACAGCATCATTACATGTCCTTATTATTCATCATTATCTTCTTGTTTATGTGTAAATTTACTTGGGGTGGAAAAAATATTTAAATTTCATTGGCTCAAGGTGAACCAAAATTATTGGCGTCCTTCGTTCACCTCTTAAGTATATATTCCCTCTGTCCCCATTTATAGTGAACATTTGGTATTGTGCATGTAAATTAAGAAAATGTGAAAAAAATGAATATGTGAAGATAATAAATGAAGAAAGATAATAGTTGTGAGAAATGAATTGAGTAAAAAAATGATTTGACTGATAATAAATAATTAAAGAAGTTAAAAGTAGTGTAATAAATGAGGAAAGAGAAATTAATGTAAGAGTATAATGAAAAACGAGAATGTCCATTTATGGAAACGTTCACTATATTCATAGTACATGATGTTGAAAGTTAATATAACGTACTGTGGGGCTTCACTTTATTTGTACAATTTAGTCGATTATTTCTCTATGAATGTAAGCTTCCATCCCCTATTTATCTTATACACCAAATAATTCAAACTCGTATGTAAAATATCAGAAGTACAAAATTGCTTAGACAGTCCCCTAAACACAAATTCGTCTGTGGACATGCGACAGAGGCTAACCAACTTTGCTTACTGTTTTGACAAAATTAGGGTTTCAATCATTTCACAAGGTTTTGGGAGTTCATTACCTAGCTAGCTAGCAACCAGGTAACACCCCTTTGCATTATTGTATGAGACAATTCTTATGAAAAACAAGGCATAGATTAAGCAAAGAATATCAAATATTTGTTTTACCCACTACGTTAAAGATCAATGTTTTAGCATCCAGTAAGAATCGAACTCAAAACTTAAACAGTTTAAAATCCTTCTTAAACGATAGCTAGGCCAGCTCTTGATAGAAAAAGAAAGTATTTCACATGCTCTCTCGGACAAATATTTTGATACATTGACTTTCGGAGAGATTCCTCAACGGCCTGTACTAAGGTATATTTTTAATGGCGTGAAGCGTGATGTCAAGCTGAGAAGAGACACAATAATAAGTTTAGCTAAAATTTAGAATGCTTTCATTGCTCAATCGTTCATGGCCTTCAACTTTGCGTTTGCGTTCACAGTTTGTGGGTCTAAATAGCTTCTCTTTATGAATCACTCTTGTTTTCCCCAAAAGTTGCACTCCCACCCACTGAAATAGCCATTATTTTGGTTTTTCTTTGTTGGGTCTTATTCCGTTGTCTTCAATCTTCATGCATGTTGCATAGCATTTTATGAAACTACCTGGTTCAACAAGGAGGCTAGAGACTGATAAAGTTGTGGTTACGACAAAACTCGTTTGATATATTTGTATACATGATCAATCATCTGACATCTAATGTGAATTTTGCTTAATTTATAGTTCATGTAAGATTTTAGACCTATTTGGTGCTTTCCTAAGTATAAGAGAGCAAGATTAAGAAATGACTGTAAGGGTAACAAAGAGTCGAATCAATAAGTTTCAACTTGGAAAAAACTTTTACATGCTAACAAAACAACAACATGAATGTGTCTGTCTTAATAACAGTCCTGATCTTTGCAATGACTTTATCCAATCATTTAGTATGTAATCCTCCAGCGTAGATATAAATGTTATATTTATTTCGATTAAATAGAAACTTGTGGTCCTTAGCTTCAAGGGAGAGGATGTGAGAGACGAGGAGATAAAAAGAGCTTTAATAAAGATAGCACAAAAGGATATATTTCAAATCATTTAGTTTATCACATTAGAGACAGAAGGAGTGCATGAAGATAGCATATCAAAATTAGGGTTTTCAGGTTAAAGAAGTCAAGATCCTCAGACTAATTAGAAAGATTGTTCTTATAACTAAGTGTTATATGTTTGATTGACCTCAACATAATTCCCTTTATATCAAGCTTTGAGAGACTATATTGATGATAACTTCTCATCATCTTTTAGGGTTGGGGACCCATTGGGATACCCTAGTTATTGTGACAACAATGAAGACAGCTATTTAATTCTTATGATGTTCACTATATTGTGCATAGCAGGGTTGAAGTGTAGAATAAGCCTTGGTTTTATGATGATTAACAGGCCTCATTTAGGATGTGGTGGGATAGCTAGATGATAATCAATATTCCAAGCTAATCTTTGAACAAAAAAGAGTATCTGAGATACAAGAGACTAATATATGAATAGTGACAGATGCAAAGAGAGGGAGTTGACAAAAATAACACAGTCCTTTCAAAATACATTAAAGTTTAAGTAAACAGAAAAACTAGCAATAACTTGCTAATGATTGATTCCGATAACACCTTAATAAAGCAAACAATGGGAATTCTATGCTTGGATTCATATATAACCATTGACCGACGATATATCTTGTCCATATCTGATGCAAAAGGATACAGCAGTTGATTAGGCATATATAGATCTGATTTTGGTGTTAGCTTTGTCCAAGTAGGGGACATTTCGTTTGCAACTAGTCCCAAATCAGAATGGTTCGAATTCAAAAAGAAATTTTGTGGTTTTATTTGTAAATTATTAAATCAAAATTTTCGGTGCAAACGGGTGATAAAAATTCCAAAATGTCTTCTTATTAATGTGTAGAAGAGCCAATGTTAATTATCATTTGTTTACCTACTGGAACGCTTCATCTAATTCTTGACTCCATTACATTTTCATCAACTATTACTATGCTTTCACTGATGAGCAATGCTAATACATGAGCTCATCTACGTTGAGAATAAGTATTGGAAGAATTGTCCACACTCCACATTGTCAAGGAAAGTGAAAGAGTTGAGTTTTTGAGTCATAAAAGACCATGGTCATATACTTTTTTGCAAAATACAACATGGTTCATCGCAGATAGTGAGATCTGAGGCCACAAGTTTAAAATCTCTGTGAATGTCATTTGTCAGACAACGAAGAGGAAAAATAAATACTCCGTAAAAAATTGAAGTGTTATCTTCTTCTCTTTCTAGGGTTTCTTATTAGCTTCGAGGACAGAACACCAGTTTGATTTAGGAAACTTTGATTTACTCAAAAGCCTAATTATTGCAGCTTTATTAGCAGTTTTCCGTGCCTGAATATTCAATTTCTCCAAAGAACCAAATACATGCAAAAGCATAAACATCAGAAATCGAGGTTAAAATTTATTAATGAAAATAGCGATAAGAAAATAAAGAGAGATGGTGGGAATGGTGGGAGGCAGGAGCAGAAGAGAATATCAGAAAATGAACCCTAATAGCACCACAAAAGGTCAAATAAGTTGTGGCCTCCACATGGACCCCAATAAAGCCCTACCCTGCATCTCTCTACTCTCTGAGTCTCTGTATACATTTCATCATTCATCCTTTTGCATAACCATTTATTACACATTCCATTAATTTTTGGACACATTTTGCCCCAGTCCCCACACCATACCACCTTTGCTTGTTTTGCAATTCTAAACCCTAAATGTTTGACAACCTAGGGTGCCCCTACCCTCCTCCCCCCATACAACTCGCCGGAATATCCTCCCTCCGGCCATCTTATACAGCTCTCTACAACCACTACGTACCATGCTTTGGACAAAGTTGAAGAGTTGCACCAAACCAAGGGACCAATCTAAGCTACAGACAACTTTCACAGCAAAAGGTTTTAAATCGAATAATAATTAAACGTTATTTTAAGGACTAACTTGTAATTCTTACTACTAGTAACAATTTTTCAAACCCTAGTGTGATTTTGAAAAGCGTTCACCGCCCTAGGGTTACAAGAAAATCAATTACCTAAAATAATGGAATCTGCTAACCTGCGCTTTCATAGCTAAAATTTGGATTGAAATTTAATGGCACAAAGCAAATTATTGTATAATGATATCTGAAATAAAATGACTTATGTTCAATGTGTTGAATTATTCCTTTTATATCAATTGATAAAGTATTCTATCAATACCAAGTAAAATAAACTAAGCCATTTTATAAGTTATTAAGAAGTATAATTTTTTTGATTTCACTACAGGTTCATGAGGGGCGCTCAAGTACATCCACACTCTTGATTTAAATTCGTAAGGCCACATCTCAACCATAAATTTCATCCATAATTTCATCAATTTGATGTCACGTGTCAACCGCTAATCCGTTTGCATTTAGAGTTATCTACTAATCTAAAAGATAAACACGTGTCACCCAATTGATGAACTAATGAATAAAATATATACGATTAAGATGAGACTTACAAATACTCCCTCCGTCCCATAATTTATGTCCCATTTGGTTATGTGCACGATTTTTAAGGAATGAAAAAAAAATAAGTACGGAGTAAAATAGATAGTTGTGTGGGGATGAAAGAGAAAAAAAGTGATTGATAGATAATAAGTGGTGAAAAGGAAGATATAAGAGAAATATGTGGTGGAAAACTAAAGAAGATATGTTCATTTATAGTTAGATTTAGAAATGAAAAAATAATTTTGGACACCTAAAAGAAAATGAGATATTAATAATAGGACGAAGAGAGTATAATTTTAGGATAACTCTCCTCAATCCTCATAGTTCCTTTTGAAAATGTTGCAAAGCGAGGCGCTCATTATAGCAAAGTCCATTTCGGATTTTGTAGTGGTGCGCTACAAAATAAAATAGTAGTAGTAATATATTTGATGGGACATCATTTTTCAATATTTTATTCATTTTCCAATTAGAATTATCATTTTTCAATATTTAAGTTATTAGATTTCAAGCATTTAATGTATATTTAGGTATTTAATAAAATAATGCGGCTATATATATTTATAAAATAATCAAAGTGTAGAAGATAATCAATGGTAGAAGATAGTTAACAATAAAAAATTGAAAGCTAATAATTATTAGAGCATTTATAAATAAAGTAAGATCTGGGTGTATCTTCATCATCTAAATGACAAAATCTCAATATCTCCTAAATTCATTACAACATTGATATTTGGATGTTTTATCAGCTGACACTTTTTTTCTTGTCTTCTATAGAAAGTAACAACACCAACCTCTTCAACCATTTTCCACAAAATAAATACAACCCTCTCCTCTTCAATAATCCTTCCTTTTCAGTCTTCATTTCCAAGCTTAAAGATTACACCTTTACACCTCCATAGCTCTCCACCTCCTGAAGAAACTAGTCACTGTGTTACATTCTGAGGTGCTCAAGTTGCTGCTGATGGAATCTGTTGTTAAGGAGATATTGAAGAGCTTTTGTTGTAGCTATGGATGGTCATATGGGGTTTTGTGGCAATTTGATCAGCAAAATCCAATGTATAGAGCTTCTTCATTTTGCTACAAGATTTACATTTTTAGAAGCCCTTTTGGTTCCTCAAACTGTTTCTTCAAATGGGTCATCATTGATGTGCCTAAAGCTTTAATCTTTGTTAGGGTTACAATCAGATTTGGGTGAAAGTTTTGTTTTGGGTTTACTATATTTGGGTTAAGTATTTAAATTTGCTTTCTTTGATCAATTAAATCTGTAAAGTTTCTGTCTTTATTGTTGGTTAGTTTCCATGTTTGAGTTTGTAATTGATTCCAGCTTTAAAGTTGAATTCACCAACCATATTCATGTACTAATAACTGACTGGTTTTGTTTTGAACCTTTTTACTCTAGTGAAGCTCACCAGTTAATGAATGTTTTGAGTTTCAGGTTCTTGACTCTGTCTGAAGCTTATGAGGGCGGACTTAGCGGTTTGAGCTTGATTGATGACATGATTTTTCAAGTCCACATCTTGGGTCAAGGGTATGTTTGATTCTCCATTGTATTGCTCCTTCAAAAGTGGAAGTTGTTTACTTTTGTGTGGTTTGGAATATTTTTCAGAATTTGCGTATCTGGCTGAATGTTTGTTTTTGTAAAAATTGGTATGTAAGTTTACTTATCTACTATTTTTGATGTGTAGGATTGTTGGTGAAGCTGCATTCACAGGTAAAAATCAATGGATCCATTCCGAGGTGGAGGATGGAAGTTTGACGGATTCTGTCTCATGTCAAGACAATGAGGTGCATTTTCTATTTTTGAAATTTCTGACTTGTGCCTACCGAGTAAAGTGCTGGTCATCTACTGTTTACACTTAGATCTGTAAAGCAAGAGCTATTATTAATAGCATTGGTGACTTGTATATGCTGATTTGAGTTTCTCCCATGGTGTGTAGGTTGGTGGTGAGCTCCATGGTCAATTAGCTTTTGGAATAAAGGTAGATTTTTTTAAGAGTGAATCGTGTTAACTGATTTTAGCACGATTATTTAGGTTCAACTATATAGTTCCGTTTTGAAAGAATATACCATGATGTATTGTTACATGATTTTGTAGTCGGTTGTGGCCATTCCACTGGAATCTCATGGCGTTGTGCAATTTGGATCTACCAAAAAGGTTTGTGTAACATTTTTGTCAGTATGAGAGACAAATTGGATTTGTTTATGATGTGTAATGTGCTATATTATGATGCAGATGGCAGAGAGCTTGGATTTTTCACAACAAATTAAGAAGCTTTTGCTTGAGAATATTAATATCCGACAGGCCAAAGCATTGATGCCTTTTCTCTCCGAGAACTATGGTTCAGATGAGTGTTTTGACTTGCTATTTTCTAATGAGCTATCCGCATTCAGAGACCAAGTACCTGGATCTTCTATGACATTTGAAATGCCGACAGTTGAGATCTGTGATTCTAGTAATTCCAGTCGTTCACCAGCTTCTTTCTCAAAGATGCCTAGTGAGACCATCAACATGTCTGTAGACCCCAATATGGTTTTATCAGATATGGTGTCTCTCGAACAGATCTTCCCATCTGATACAACACCCGGTTCTGGTTCTCCATTTGTCTTTCCTCCACTTCAGAGAGACTATCAAACTGCCTCCATGTACAGTTTTGAAGAGTTATTTGATGTTGATAACTCCACTCGAATAAACCCAGGACTGTTTGTGGGAGACCAGCTCTTGGATGTTTTGGAATCAGATATTCCTGAATTTTCGAGTGGTTTATTGAATGCACCTGATGTGATCAAGCAAGCGAAATTGCCACCGGCCCACTCCCACCAGTGGCCTGTTGCTCAAGTGGATTCAGTCCCGCATGACCTTTCCATGGATTCAAAGATGAATTTTCTCAACTCTCCTGTGTCGCAAGGTCCTCTAATTTGAACCAAGGTTGTACCAAGCCTGTTAATAATCTAGCTCATTTGGTTGAAGGAAAGAAAATACTCTGGTCAAATTAAGCGATCCATTTCCGTGCCTTGCTAAGGATTCCAAGGATAGAAAGGACTAACATCGCATCTACAAAGTTATCCTCTAACGGTTGGCAGTTGCGCATCTAGCATCTCAGAGTTAGATACCGTTTGTGCATCCAGACCTCGGAAAGGTCTCTTCTCCGAGCTGGGCCTTGAGCAACTATTAAACCAAACTGTGCAAAATCCCACGCCAGTGGACATAAGTAACTATGATGACCCATGTTCAACTTCAAAAAAAAGAAAGATAGGATGTGGGTCGACGAGTGGCAGTCAAATTCAGTCTGAAGTATTTTCTTGCCTCAGCGAGAAAATTAGCGCTTTCCAACATCATCAAAAATTAACCAAACCGGAAAATCATGAATTTGAAAGAGACTTTATGCTAAACTCGCAAGCAGGTTTATGGATTGACGACAGCTACAGCATAAATGCTGGGAGTACTAGTGCTAATAACACACAAGCCACGAGAACCCAAGAAAGTACCAAGCCTATAAAGAAACGTGCTAGACCGGGTGAAAGTACTCGGCCAAGGCCAAAAGATCGCCAGCAGTTTCAGGATAGACTTGGCGAGTTGAGGAAAATGATCCCAAACACGGGAAAGGTATCTACTTGACTACTTCCTCAAACAAACTAATCCAAGAAGACATTCCGCTCCATCTTCACGTAACATACATTTCTCAAATACACTCTTTGTGTTTGTTTTTTGTCAACAGTGTAGTATTGATGCTTTGCTCGACAGCACGGTTAAGCACATGACTTTCTTGCAAAATGTCACAAAATACGCAGAGAAACTTAAACGAATAGCAGATCAAAAGGTAATATTTTCTGCCCAGGCACTTCCTTTTTATATGATTTGTGATGACAGCTTAGAATAAAAGAATGTGCATGACCTTCTACAGGAAAATGGATCGATCTCGAAGAACAATGTAAACGGAGTCACATGGGCATTTGAGATGAGCGATCAATCTATGACCTGTCCCATCAAAGTCGAGGATGTTGGTTCTTCGGGCCAAATGCTGATTGAGGTACAAAAAGTAGTCATTAAGAATTTACTATTTGTTATATCGCATATGACCTGTTTTCATTATGACATTACTTGCTTGGAAAAATCAGATGTTGTGCGAAAATGGTGGAACTTTTCTTGAGATTGCGGACACAATTCGTGGCTTTGGATTGTGCATCTTGAATGGATCAATGGAAGATAGAAATGACAAGACACTGGCACACTTCATAGTTGAGGCTGACGTAAGTAAATATCAAATTCATTATCTTCATGTATCGTCTCCACAGAAACCTCTGCTAATTGAATTGCACTAATACAATCTAAATATAACCCTCAACACAGGCAAATAGCTCGATAACCAGGGTGGACCTCTTCTGGTCCTTAGCTCAGCATCTACAGCAATCCACAACTAACGGAATAAATTCCATCAATCATCAACTTCCTGTCAAAAGCACCGACAGAACTTCCTGTCCTCAGTCAGAGTACATACATCAGCCAAATCCCATTCTAACAGATGCTCGTAGATGACACAAAGAGTAAAGATTCAAATGAAAGAGTGCAGCCATCCGCACTCCAGGCCTAGTTAGCAGTCTCTTGAGTCTTGTTCAAGGTAGCTGCATCAGAAAATCTTAGTCATATTTTAACGATAAGATAACAGACACCACTTCTAACTTGATCCGGAGTACAGTGCACAGCAACTATTTAAGTAAAAAGTTCCACTTGACAGGATTTCTGTACTGTGAAATGTGAATGTATTGTACTAAGGCTTCTCTGGATTTTAAGCAAGATAGTGACACACAGAGTAGAGTTCCTTTGCGACCCCCGCTCACAAACGAACATTTCGACCCCCCATTTCATACCGTCCAAAATTTGTACTTTTTGAGTGTTTGTTTTTTTAGTTCACAGATTTTGTTTTTTAGCGTTTAAAAAGTTATATTTCAATTAGATACTCCCTCTGTCCCATAATGTTTGTCCACTTTCCATTTTGGGTGTCCCCTTAAGTTTGTCCACTTTTCTTCATTCTCCACCACACATTCTATTTTTTTACTCATTTATTTATTAATCATATATTCTCAACCACACATTTCATGCCCTCTTTCTACCTTAATTACCGTGTATTTTGTGCTTTTGGACAAACAAAATGGGACGGAGGGTGTTATATATCAGACTCGAGGCGGAAATGCGCTCATGAATGTTAAAACCGATAGGCCACACCAAAATCTACAGCCCTAAAATTGTTTAATTTTCAAACACGAAAGTGATATTTGGAACATCGAACTTACCAGATTACTATTACTTCGATCAAGACCCAAACACTTGACAGCAAACACTTGATGCAACGGAAGATAAATCTCAACGATTTCGCAGCTCAAATTGACACGTGGATGTCGGAGAACCAAATTTGAACCGGTGTTTTAGACCCGGTTTGATTCGGGTCAGGTTATTGGGTAATTGATTTAACAAGAACGGTTCGATCGAACCGGAGAGAGGGGTGTGCTGTGAGGGGAATATGGAAGCAGCGTCGGACGCGGCATAGGCGACGGCGGCGGCGGCGGCGGTCAACGTCGGCAACGGATCAATAAACGAGGCTTTTGCTAGTGCGACGGCGGGAGACGATCCGAACAGAATTTAAACGAAGTTATAAATTCGAATCAGAAGACGCTCGGCCTTCTTCACCAACTTTATCTGACTGTTTCGTCTTTCAATGTTGCGTCGCAGCGTCCTCTGCTTCAGCGGCTGTAAGTCTTCGAGCGGAAATGAAGGAGATTCGGATTATTTGTGATTGTGCATGTGCCGATGAATTAGGGTTTGGGATGTGCAGGAACTCGCTGGTGATGGAATTGGACAATATGTCGAAGTTGGCGGAGAAGTGTAATATTCAGGTTCCTTTGGAAGTGGTGAAGTAAATTTTGTGAGTGAATTTTATTTTTAATCTGTTAAGACGATAGACATAAGTGAATTCAGTTAGCTAATGAGGGTTGTGTGTGACTTTGTGATCAGCTTGATTGATGATGGAAAAAATCCGGACAACTTCAGTAGGGATATTGTTAATGGCTATATTGCGAAGAATCAGATAACGAAAGGAAAAGCTGATACATTTAAGGTATGTGCTAATTACCATTGCTAATATTATATATATGGTAATGGGCGTCTGTTGGACTTATTTTGACAAGCTTTTCGATGATGTATTGATTTATGGTTGCCTGGTTTAAGTTCAGAGTTGTCGTAAGCACCTCCTTGAAGATCTGGAAGAAGTTTTTCCTGATGAAGTTGAGTCGTACATGGAGACTCGTGCATCGTCTGCTGCTGTAAGTCCTCGCATTTATTTACATTCATGTATTCCTGAAACATGAACATGAAGCTTTCCTGTCAAAGACAGATGAGCAATTAGTAATTTTTGTAGTAATTGTTGTGAATTTTGTGTAGTGATTGGCGTTAGGCAAGTCATGCTGAAATTTAGCGGTCAGCGCAGTGCCATTCAGTTTTGTGGCATTGTTATGATTCTAGACGAGGCTGGTTTTGTAAGATTAAGCATTTTGAGCCAATGTTTCTTGAAATGGTGGAAGAAACACTGTCAATAAGTCTCGCTGATCAAGGTTTACATTTTATGAACTTTGCGGCTTCACATAGCATTTATATATGTTTGATTGAACGTATGCAGTTGTCGCTTTGCAAGTTTCTTTCCTGCATAAATTGATTCTTTCATATTCAATTTCTGAGATTGAAAATTTGTTATAGAGTCCATTGTGATCATGATATTATTTATCAGTGTATTTTATGATCCACTAAAACCTGATACTATAAGAATCTAAATTTTGGGTGAAGACTTGAAATGAGAAGAATTTTTTTAGAGATTATGAGAACTCGAGATGTTACTTTTGAGTACTGACAGGTGCAGAAGGTGAATGTTGTGTCATAAACCTCCTCACTGAATCTAATGCCAGTCTGATATATGTATACAGAGTACAGACTATAGTTTACTTTTGCAGCGATTTTAGAGGATAAAAATCGACTAAATTTTTTTCAAGGGGTAACTATAAATATTAAAGTTGATATTTCAAAATTAGCAGGTTCTGATTGGTGAATCCACATGTTTTGAATATCTTCTTAAGAAGTTGGGAGCACCAATTCCTTAAGATTTCTCATCTAGATGAGTGTGGTTCATGTTTCTGTTACCAGAAAATCCTTTGCATGGTGATTTATTTGTCTGATGTGATGCATCATGTTTGGCATGAAATATCTTGTCTTAAACCAAGTCAGTATTTGACATATTCTGCAATTCTCAATCTAAATACCCAAAATGATTTTTTAATGTAGAAGTTCACATCTGTTTATCAGGAATCCAAGAGGCTCGCACAAGCACAGGCGCAAAACTTACTACCAAATGGAGATGTCAAGGTTACATCAGAGCAGTGAGGTTTTTAGTCTAACTGTCAAGGTTCCTAATATTTCCCTACTTGCAGTCTACTCTATTTACTTGTCAGATATGACTCTTCATGGGGCTTCTGGTTGCTTGACGATTAGTAAAATTCTGTAATATGTAATATGGAACGATTGATATTTGTTTCTGGTAGCAGTATTGTAATTATTAAATATATCAACACGGCTTGCAGTAGGTTAGGTTAGCTGCATCTCCATCTTTAGAATCATCTTTGAGTGCTTGGTTCATAAATCCTCAGTTTGGTATCTGAAGATTTATCTACAAAGTTCATTAACTAAACAAAGTGTTTCTTGCACAAGTATTTTGATTGATGCACATCATCTACACATATTTATTAGCATGTAACCATTTTGTCTTTATCATTACCAATCAGGACCAGAACTCCCACAACAGTGAGCTGCTGCATGTCTGATCCAGAAAACATCTGGAATCCCATGAATTTTCAGACGAGGATAAAGAACTGTCTACTGGTTCTACCAAGTTTAGTATGTCATCTTCTCTCTTCACCCAATCTGTATTACTTATGCAAGCTTCAACTAGAGCATTCTCTATTTTATACTCGTCGGTCTTTGATATGTAGGTAGGTTTTTCGTTTGATTCGTGCAAATAGCGGTCAGTTGTATCCCTTTATCTACCTTACACACTTCAACCTGCTCTAGAAGGCCTCTTAAGTTCTGCACCTGTTAGTTAGAATATTTCAGTTTCAACGATGTCAAAGAAAACAGCCATGAGTAAATCTGCATGCTTAGCTTATAAAGACTTGAACTCTGGCAACTGTTAAGTTACCTGGGCAGCCAGAACTTGATTCTCTTTGTTAAGATTTTGAACTTAGAATCTAGCGCATCATAGCTAGCTTTCAGCATGCCATACTCCCTCTCAATATGCTTAGACTTCAACCTCGCCCTCCGATTCTGAAACCATATAGCAACCTGTCTAGGGTGTAATCCTAGGTCACTAGCCAGCTGCTGCTTAGTCCGCGGCTCAGGCTTCGACTCAGACCCGAACATAACTTCTAGTGTTTTGATCTGCTCATCAGTGAACCTCCTCTTCCCATTCCTCCCTCCTCTACTCCCACCCATTTCAGTAGTAAGCCCTGTGTCCTCGTTCCAGTGGTGCAATGGTGGTGTGGTCTTTGGAGGATATTCTAACGTTTTTATATAGGGAAATGGGATGAGATGATTTAAAGACAAGAGGTGGGCCTGTGGATTGTCTATTGATGTAGAAAATATACCAACTTATTTGTCCTCATTAGTGACCCAACTGTTCTGCATTGAGTTGTTACTAGTTTAGACTGTAGTATCCTTTCAAGCTTGATTATAACTGATTTTCAAGGATCCGGCAACACGTAGAGTCTTCAAGTCCCACATCCACATTGATTACTCAAAGGACATAATCAAGCCAACGTGTCCGCTTTAGACCAATGACACTCAGCCTCTAGTCAAAGCCAGACTTAAAGTTTTATAGTGGCTTCAATATTTTGGTGCAGGACATGAACGTTTGAAAAGTGGTGGTAGGCCGGTCTGTTTCCGGTCGAACTCATTGTCCACAATCTCATATCTCTCCCACTTCTCTTTATTAATTTTTTATCGAACTACTAAAATTAACATTTTCTTGATTTCGTTATTTTGTACTTAATTGGGCCGCGGCCCAATATGCAGCCCAACACTGTCATCAGTTGCGAAATTCCCAACCATCAGAATTCAAAAAGTATATACAGTTTATAGAACCCAAATTTAAGGACTCTCTGTTCTACCTCGTATCATTAAATTTTATATTTCTTATTTTGTATGATGACAATAAATTATTCCCAAAATTGAATTGAAATAATTCTTATTCATGACTTCCTAAATCCAATTATGGAAATTAACAGGTATTAAGAAACAACACTGGAAGACAGAAGAATGTGGAAACCCCATGTTTGCAGTAGAGCATTTAGAAACATAGACGGTTTGGAAACCTTCACACCCACTTCGATTTCTCTATAAAGTTGACTCCTTTTCACTCTTAATCAATCATCTGTCGTAGCAATTCAACCCCCCTCCCTCTCTTCCGACGATCGATTTCGCAAAGGTCAGTTTTTTATTAGAAAAATCATACCTTTGACTACTTTTCTGATTTATTGATTTGGGTTCTTCTTGTTTTCATTGCACTGATTCATAATGGTAATAATGCTTTGCTATTCACCCATGTTGTGAAATTTGTATCATCATCTGTTTTTGGAATTTTTGGTGTTTTAGTTATTTTTGTTTGTGACTGCATGTTTGGATTTAGTGTTTTGATTTTGGGTATTTGTGTATCTTGTGAGGATTAGTTGTCTGGTCAAAATCTTCGAAATATGTAGGCATGTGAGTTTGCTGAATTCCGAGGTTAATGTGGATATGTCTTTCTTTGAAAGATCAATCTTTTTATAAGAATTGGGTATTATTCACGTGTTTGGCCTTGTTACCTACATTTGAATATTCTAATGCCTTGGGCATATCGTAGTTGTGTTCTGAGCTAATGTGGGGTAGTTTAAGTTCCAGGTTGCTGTGTTTTACTTTCCTTCTAGATGAATACTGTTTTGATATTGTATATGCGAGTCACTGGTGTCTTGTTTGGGAATCAGTACATTAATTTATAATGTTTTCTATTGATGTTCAGATGGAAGCGTGTAAGGGTTCAGACCGTGGGCATATAATTGAAGTATGTGCGGATGTGGTACCGAAAGGGGGGATTAGACTCTGTGGAGGTTCAGCGTGTGGCTTATCTGATGCTAAGACTAATGCCATTGAAGCCAAGGAAAGAGCTGCTTCAATGAAAAAGCTAATTATTGCAGTTGTGCTGTGTGTCATATTCATGTGTGTTGAAGTGGTTGGAGGAATTAAAGCCAACAGCTTAGCGATTTTGACCGATGCTGCTCATTTACTTTCTGATGTTGCTGCATTTGCTATTTCTTTGTTTTCTCTTTGGGCTTCAGGATGGGAAGCAAATCCACGCCAGTCTTATGGGTTCTTTAGGATTGAGATTCTTGGAGCTTTGTTGTCCATTCAGCTGATCTGGCTTCTTACTGGAATTCTTGTTTTCGAAGCTGTTCAGAGATTATTCCATGAAACAGCTGAAGTTCAAGGAGTACTTATGTTTTCTGTTTCGGCAGTTGGCCTGTTGGTCAACATTGTCATGGCACTTATCTTGGGTCACGAACACCACGGACATGGTCACAGTCATGGACATGATCATGGCCACGGACATGGCACAGTCATGGACATGATCATGGCCACGGACATGAGCACAACCACAATCATGGACATGATCATGGCCACGACCACAGTCACGAACATGATCATGGCCACGGAAATGAGCACGGACACAGTCATGGACATGATCATGGGCACGAACATAAGCACGGCCATTGTCACGGACATGATCATGGACATGAAACTCATCACGAGCACGGACACTTAAATGGGACAGAGGCGCATCATCATGACAGTCATCCCGAAGCTCAAAACCATGCTGCTGAGGCTGACAAACACAACATTAACAATCTCACTGAGCCTCTACTGATAAAATCTGAAGCTGAATCAGGCCACAAAAAGCAACAGAATATTAATGTCCAGGGTGCTTATCTCCACGTAATTGGTGACCTGGTCAAAGCATCGGAGTAATGATAGGTGGCGCTATCATATGGTTCAAGCCAGAATGGAAGATAGTTGATCTGATATGCACTCTCATATTCTCCATCATAGTGCTCGGAACAACCTTCAGTATGCTGCGTAACATCCTTAATGTCCTAATGGAAAGCACACCCAGAGAAATTGATGCCACAAAACTCGAACAAGGCCTATGTGAAATGGAAGATATCATAACTATTCATGAGTTACATATCTGGGCCATAACTGTAGGGAAAGTGCTCCTCGCTTGCCATGTGATTATCAAACCTGATGCTGATGCAGACTTGGTCCTTGACAAAGTAATTGAATACATTCGCAGGGAATACAACATCAGCCATGTCACCATTCAGATTGAGCGCGGTCAGCAGTAGTAACCCATTTATCCAAATCAGGCATGTCAATTTTTTTAGAATTCGATTTCTTTTTAGCAGTACTTATAACTGTAGCTGTTTTCATCGTGTCAATTTTATTTTCATATATTAAGACTAAATACCTTTTTTCTCGGTTTTTTTCTTGAAGAAATTATTTGCGCACATTCCTACTTTAGTTAAGCAATTTTTGTAACCTTGCCTGTATTCAGGCACTGACATTTTCAACAGGTCTTAAACATGTCTAATGTTGAAGTCTCTGATTTGAGACCTCTATCCCAAAACTTAGAATAGTACTCAGCATAAGTGTAGCTTCTGTAAATTGAAGGGCAGTCAGTAACTAGTTTCTCCGCAGGCTTGATCACAGCTTCGCTCGAGGGACAGTAGAATGTGGGGATTGATATCCTCTCCTTTCTGCAGTTTACGACAGCTCTGTGAAGTACACTCTTGTACCTTCCATTACTGATAGCCTTAATTTTCATTGAAATTCACTTGTCAGTTTACAGACACAGGTGCAAGACACGAGTAATTTAGTTCAAAATGGCGAGAAGGTACCTGCATTTGGTCTCCAATGTTAACAATGAAGGTATCAGGGATGGGTTCGACAGCGACCCATTTATCGTCTCGTAGGACTTGTAAACCAGGGACATCATCTTGTAAAAGGAGAGTGATGATGTTAGGGTCAGTATGGCCAGGTAAGCCATAAGTGAGCTCTGGTTGTGGGCAAGGTGGGTAGTAATTTAAAGCCATGTGTTGCCCATGTTTCCCTATTGCCTCATTGTTGATGTAATCTTTGCCTAATCCTAAACTCTCCGATATGGCTTCAAGCAACCTTAGGACTAGTCCTCTCGCTTCCGTGCAATATTCAGCAACTTCGTCTCTGTTATAATAGCTCCGTTATTTATAGGCAAAAAAATTATACAGTCGAAAAGACATAATATTCGGAAATTTTAAGATTACCTGAAAGTTGGAGGGCTTGAAGGCCAGTCATTGATGTAGTCCTGTACAGGGTAGCAATGGAGTCTTAAAAAGTCTCTCCAGTTTGCCACTTTCTCATTATTGACATTGAAACTGGTGGAAAGTCTTGTGGTTTTCAAGACATCGGTCGAATAGAGCTTCATCCTTTCATCCTCTGGTAAGCTGAAAAACTGTCTAGCATTTCTGATTATGTTCTTCATCACCCTGGCTGGAACTCCATGGTTCTTCACCTTCAGTTACATCCATTTCACAAATTGCTTAATATTTATTCTCACTGAATTTGCATGCAATCTCACTGCATCTGCATCTTTTTATTAGTCTAATTATGAAATGAAATGTTTGTTTTTTACATTTATGTAAAATTAAAATTAATTATTTCAAGCACTTTTTGTTCACCTGAAAGAAACCATCCCTTTGACAAGCCATCCCAATCTTCTCCACAATCTTAGACCGTCCTCCGCCGCTAAGGCCGGCCAGATCAATAAGTGGTATAGACCCCTGAGCCGCACTCACAACCTGACTCATCATGGGTCGATCATTAACAGGTCTAATGTATTTAGAAGGAACATGATCAAATGCCAATGATGTATCTGTGACAAATAGCTTTGATGCACAAGTAGTCATTGAGCTCTTGGTAGCTGAATCTTGCTTAAAACTTAGTACGATTCATGGAGGTTGAGACTTGTGAATGTGAGTTGTGAAACATCATGGACTAGGTGTTATATAGACAAGTCAATGCGTTTGGTCTTTTCTTATCTTTTATTTCATATTGATACATTTGAAAAATAGTCTTAAATATGTTCGAACAGGTTCTGGAGGATAAAGTTAATATTTGTAAGACGTGGACATCATATGAATCGTAAAAACTAAATTAAAATATAGTCTTAAAAGAAATACTTTTAACTCAGATATCTGATCAATTAAAATTAACGGTTGAGATGAGTTTAATCAAAAATTAAATTTTCTGCCAAAACCAAACCCTAAATATGATATCTAACTAATAGACTACTATTTATTTCATCTTTGAATTTGGATACCTTGCAACAAAGTCAGAATGTAATCAATTTGAAAATTTCTTTTTAGAAAGTTAGCTAACCAAAATTATATTTGAAAAATGTATATTTCCGAAATGAATTTGTCATTATCGACATTTGGTTATAATTAGTTGATAAAAATTAATATTTACGAAATGTGTATTTTAGTTGTCATTAATTTTAAGTCGACAGAGTGTTTGTAATGCGTATTTTTGATGAAGCCGTAACTGAAATGATAATAGACACGTGTCGACGTAGGATAAAGTCAGCATGCACTGGTGAGACGTGTCATTCTTTGATTGGCTTTTCAAGCGGTGTATGAATTTATCATCGTTATTAGATGACGTCACGCAAATGGCGTCAGCATTTAACATGCCATGTGACGCTTGTTAGAAGTTGTTTTCGATTCCAGTTTTGCCAACCAAATTCGGTGCCTCCTGGAGTACAATTCATTACAGAATCTAAGATTGTAAGAATATAATAAAATATTTTCTTTGAAGCAATGTCTTTATTAATAATTAATTCATTTATTTTAATATAATTGTATTTTCTTTTTTAATTTTTTCGAGATTAACAGATTCTCTAGGTCGTGAAACTTGAATATAATCGATGATTTTGGTGATTTCAAAGGTTATGATTAATTTTTTGTTTTAATTAAATTAAGGAGGTAGATTTTGCAAAATATGACAGAAGTTGAGAATAATGAATTTTTTATTTTTAATCTCACTCTTCAGATTAGTTAAATAATCAAACAATATGATTTTTTATGTTCTATCTATAAGGAGTTGGGTTCTAGAGACATGTAAATTTTGTGAAACATAAGGACGTAATTTAGACCGTTGATTTGATTAATTCGACGGTTGAGATTTAAGTTAATTTTTAATTAATTGGAATGTTGGTGATTGACGGTTACTATATCAACCGTTGGATTGATAAAAATCAACGTATGAGATCATGTCCTTCCGTTTTACTAAAAGATGTATGTCCTCCTAGAACCTCTCACACTTGTAAGTAGGCCTCTCCTACTTATCCTCAACTGGTTTTTCTTCCGAACTTTAATGATTAGAAAATTTAAATAAATTTATATAACATTCTAATTGAATATTTTAAAAGTATGTGACGGATGAAGCAATCTATAAACATGTGAAATTCCATTGATTACACCCAAAATGACCGGGTCTTATTATTATGTAGTACAAAATGCAGCTAGCAGATTCGATACTCAATCTCAAAACCTGCCAAATCAATATGCCTGGTTGGTTGTATTAATTATTGTACATTTTTGATAGTTAAACAACTCAAACGATTTGATTTGAATATCACATTAACTATGAATTTAAATCATATCAGTCCATCAGAAATGGTAAAACAAAGTGTAACAAACAATGTGAATCTCGTCGACGAGGAGGATGTCACTTTGGTGATGTAAGCATAGAATTCTGGTATATGATGTACTCCCTCCATCCCATTATGAGTGTCCCATTTCTTTTTTGGATGTCCCAAAATGATCTTCTCATTTCTTAAAATAGAAACTTTTTTACCTCTACATTTACACCCTCTTTCATACTTTTTATCCCACTCATTCTCTTTCTTACTTTTTATCTCTCATTTTTTAATTTTTTTAAAAACTGTGAAAGTTCTCAAATGGGACACTCAAAATGGGACGAAGAAAGTATGATAACATGTCTGAGTTGCGGGCATACTATTCGTTTGTCTCGACTATGCATTGACAATTGGCTTAACATTTGAGAAGGAAATTGAGAATTTTATTCTGTAGCGAGTCAAAATAATATCCATTTAAAATTTACTGTTAACTAGTAGCTCTGTACACATAAATATGTGTATATAGGGAAAAGATTTTGAAGGATCATCAATATTTCGTGAGACCGAATGATACGATCTAATTCGTTGATTTAAAATAATTTGACGGACAAGATTTAAACGTTAAAAAAACCTCCACATCAACTGCATCGTGTTTTTCGCAAATTCAACTGTCAAATTTAATAAAACCAACTTTAATCCTAAACGTTTAATTAATCAAATCAACGATTTTGATTTTTTCCTTCCGCCGTATAAATACTTTAATGTCTCACATGGTCTTAAACTATGTATGGCTTTTATTTATTTCATATAATATAGTTTATATGAAGTGTGATTAGCATACTAAATAGAAAAATATGAAGTTGAGCACAAGTAATTTGCGAAGGTGAATTGTCGCTTCAAAAGAAATTGTCAATCCACCATTCCGGCTTTATATACAGAATAAATATATGACATATTGTCTAGTTATTTTTTAATAAAACTACCGTCTTAAAATTTCATAATTTTTTAAAGTTAGTTATTTAATAATAAAAAAGTAAAATCACAAATTTAGTTCGACAAGTACTCCCTCCGTCCCTTTTTTTTGTTCGAAAGGACACCAAACACGGTAATTAATACAGAAAAGATATAAACTTTGCGGGTAAGACAAATTGTATATACAAATGAGTAAAGAGTAAAATATGTGCTTGATTTTGAATGAGAATGGACAAACTTAAGGACAAACAAGATAAAAAGAAAACAAACATTAAATGACAAGAGAATAGTTGTCATAATCATGATACATGTGTTACTTAAACAATTGACTTAAGCCGCCTCAAAGTCTTGCGATGCCAATTATAATAAAAAGCACGCGTTAACGTTTGTATCACGGACAACTAGACCAGCTTCATACGATGTTGATGATAAGCCTGTGCTGTAATTCCGACACACAAATGTGCGTTCCAGGATGAATGAATGTTATCTCAAGTCTCAACTAGATGATCACCTCAAATTCTGCTGAAAGCACACTTTATGAATAGAATTCCGGCTCATTTATTCGAATAATATCGATTTCGAAAGTTTGTTTGAAATTTTATTTGTTATTTAGATTTAAAATATTAACTTATCGTTATGAATTACGACATAATAAACCGTCAATTTTTTTCTAATTTTTTTTTTGTAAAACAGAAAGTTAGATTCACATTTATCAATTTTGATTCATCCAAATTCCAATAGCCAATAATTTTTATATATACATAGGGAATGTATCCCATGGATCCATCTAAAATGATGGACTCATATATCTCCTCTTGCATCCGTTGATTGCATTTTTTGAATGCATCATATTGCATCACGTCATTACACTTGTCATGTACATAACACGTGCAGAACATGTGCAACTCACACGTAGAGTATTAATAATCACCTTTAATCATACATATCAATTTCTTTAATTAGATTTATGGGTTAGATTCCCTTCTGGGCCGCGGCCCATATATACAGATCAACTATAAGTATTGGAATTTCAACCGGGTAGGAGTGAAATTTCTGTAATCCCTAGGAAAAAAAAGAAAAAAAATGTATAAAAAGAGCTTGAAAATGAAAAATGTGGTCAGCATCAATGGCGGGGGAGATGGAGGTCCATTGAGCACCAAATGCTCGCCCCTCCGCAAATCCATCATCAACCCTTTATCCTTATCAATCCCAATACTTATCTACAACCCAACATTTCCCATCAATTTGATCCCATCAGCTGCAACTTCCTAGTCTTGTCACACACTCAAACTTGTGTGTTCATCAGCTTGCTCCTTTTTTCCATATCTCCCAATCTGACTAGTGGTGCATTTATCTTCTTTCTAATGATTTTTATTATCTTTTTTTAATTTTTATTGGGTTGAAGGAAATTAGGGCTTTTTTAGTGTTTGTGTGGAACTGAATTGACTCGTTTTAAAGATTAGTTTTTTGAGACATTTGAATGTTTAGTGTTGGCAAATTTCAATCTCTAAGAAAATTGTATTGGGTTGGGCAAATATGGTTCATTTTGTGTGCAGAATAGGATTTAGATGCACGGAAACAAGTTGGTTGTTTCGAAAAATGTGATTGAATACACGTCGGTTTTGTTTGCTAGATACTATGGTCCATGCATGACTAAATAGTGTGGAGTGTGGAACGTATAATCCTTTTAAGCATTAGTTTCCGTTTTTATTCTCAAAAGTTTGGAGCGACTTGTTTCCGTTGATGAAATCTTAACTTCTTTTTGATCGATTAAGTGACCTAACATGTGTTGTTCCATAGTGTGTCACAGTGGCGGATCTAGGATGAGTTTTGATCGGGGGCAAGTCTTTCTAAAGCAAAAATAAGTGAGGACAAAACACCAAACAATCACGTTTTTAGCAAAATTTACTCTTAATTAAAAATTGATTTTTGAAATTTACCGGGGGCCTGGCGCCCCCATATGTTGTGAAGGGATCCGCTCTTGGTGTGTCATGTTTGGCAAAATGTGTAGACGTTGTCAGTCACAGATGAAGATATCAAATAGAAGGCTGAGACAAGGCATGCAGACGAAACTCAAAACAGAAGGCTACGATAGGGCATGCAGAGGAAGCTCAAACAGAAGGCTACGACAGGGCATGTATACGAAGCTCAAACAGAATGCTACGACAGACAGATTGTGCCTCTGCTGCAGGATAGTTGCAGATTTTCTAATTGGTTTAGGAATTCCAAAGCTTTCTAGGATTTCTAATTATGTGTGGATTAGAAATCAGGTTGAAGATATATTTCCTACAATATAAGTAAATATCAATTGAAGATTATCAAGAGAAGGAAATCTTGATAATGATGAATTTAGGAAATAATTTCCTAAAAGCAATTTAAGAAGTTATTATCAAATTAGGATTCGATAATACAAGTTCTACAAAGATTCATCATACAAAGCACTATATAAAGATGAAGCCTTGAAGAGAAGAAGTGGACACACATTGAGCTAAAGAAAATATACATACAAACACTCGACTATATAAGAAAGCACTCGGAAGAGGCTTAGATATTCAGATTATTCGGGAGATTGACGTAAGTGAGAAGAGGGATCTTCACCAAGGGGACTTAGGTCGCATATTCAAGTGAGTTGTAGTATAGGTCGGACAAGAGGGATTCTTGTGTACGTTGTACTAACTCTAATAGTGAATTGCGTTTTTGCTGGGTTCGGAAGAACTCCCCACATTACGGACGTTTGGTTTCTGTGGGTTAACAAACCTCGTGTGTCTTTACTTTATCGTATATGCTTAAATAGCAATAAACTGTCATAGACTAAGCTAAGTTGAATATACTTAGGCTGTCCAAGACTGCATAAGAAACCTGCACATAAGCTGTCACAGACTGCACTAAGTTATATCAGAAATCTGTGACAGAGTGAGCAGCATATAGGAACAAGTATATCTGCGACAGCAAAATTTCAACATGGACTCATGCCTATGATCGATCAGGTTCAATATAATCATGTAGTTTTTTCCCTGGTTACCAGTTTTTACTAGTTTGGTCGCGTGCTTGACAGGGGGAAGGACGATAAGATTATAGCTGTACGTGCGGATGACCCCGAATAAAAGCACTACACTAACATCGGCAACTCTCTCCTCGTCGATTAACTGAGATCAGACGTTTCTTTGAAGGCTGTATCCTATCCTTCTTACCTTTCATTCAAAATTTGCATTCTAAACTCGGGCTGACATGCAGTGCTAGGCTCTCGAGTAGTTGATATTTGTATTTACGTATGCACATATGTTATTCATTATTCCTTTCCTCCTGAAACGTGCTTTTTATTTTACCGTGTACTTAACAAGGCTTCCAGATAAGAAGAATGAGAACAAGGAGTTTGCAGTTAATGATTTCCTGCCGCCAGAGACAGCATTCGAAGCTATTCCGTATTCCATGTAGTCATGTAAACTCTCTAACTATTCCATAAACTTCAATTTTCTACACAGTTAGTTATCCGAGCTTGTAGACCAGGTTTCCAAACCTGATATTGATAGATTTCTACCCAAGGTTGTCAGAATCGAGTTTCTACCTTGACTCGTTTTGCTTAGGTAGAATCGAAACGTAGTTTTAAATTGTAGAAACGTAGTTTTTACAAAATATTAAATTATTATTATTATTTATATATATTTTACGTTTAAATATTTTATCAATTATAAATATATTAATTTGAAAGTTAGAAATATATTTATATAAATGTATGGGATAAATATTATTCGAGAACACAAATGTACGTTAAAGTGTGTATTATATGATATAATAGTCATATTATATCATATGTGGATACGTAAACTCGGTAGTTTCTATAAGTTTTTACAGTTTTTACGTAGTTTTAACTCGTGTAGAATCGTTTGACTTTAAGTTTCTACCAAAAAGAGTTTCTACCTAAGTTTTAACTCGAAACTCATATGTGGATACGTAGAATCGGTAGAAACGTAGTTTTAAAACTAGTTTCTGACAACCTTGTTTCTACCTATTAAAATAGTAGTATATTTACTGAAATACATATAGAGAGAATGTATTATGTGGATCCTCTCAATTTGATGAATTCGTGGATCTCCTCTTGCACCCGTCGAGTGCATTTTTTGGCCGCACCAGATTGTGTCAGCGCATTAATGAAGCATGTGACTTGCACGTGCATTTGTCATGTGCACATGACAAGTGCACATACGTGGAGCAATCTGGTGCATTTAAAAAATACAATCAACGAATGCAAGAGGGGATCCACGAGTCCACCAAATTGGATGGATCCACAGGATACAACCTCTACCTATAGATCACTTGCTCGTAAATAACCTAATTGCCATCACTTATAGCCATAATTTTACCAATTGTTGACTACACGAAAAAACTTATAACCGTTAGTTAAAAGTGTCCGGTAGATCTGAACTTTTGTGTCTGGCCTCAAATGCAGAGTTCTTTATGGTGAGTACATTATGGAGGCCCTTAGGCTATAAATTGAGGTTTTCTTAGAGACGAAGGGGGCAGACGCTGGCTGTGGCTAGCCAAAGTTCTACCATACCATCTTTTCTTCTGCAGCAAATACTATCAGGATTTTGTTTTTTCTCCCTCTCATTTATGTTTTCAATTTCATTACATTACACTTAAGTAAATAAAAAGCTCTATTCACTTGTGTTGATAATTGCTAATTGCACTTTTGTTTTATAAAGTAACGGTTTAGCGTTCAGCCACTAAAGCTGCTTAAGTTGGAACCTTAACCATGCCTCAGATAAATGTTAGTGACTAATGATTCTATAATCACATTTTTATATATGCTGAAAAATACCAATTAAATATACAGAATGACACACAAAACGTAAAATAATTCAAAAAGATAGTTTGATACCCTTGAAAATGACCAACTTCTATGATCACAAGTAAGCACATATTTCTACTAACAAATCCAAAATCTTAACTTCAATACAACCCAAACTTGTTTAAAGAATTTTTTCATAGGTTAATCAACATTAACGTGTAACCCATGTTAGCTTAGATCATCCAAGCTTAAAGTCTCCAATCCTCAATAACCTCCACATCTCTAGATTAATCTATCTAAGGTCTTATCATTGGGATCAACCCTAAGCTAGTGTATATATCTTATTTATATAAACACATTAATTGCTAACTTGAAACATTTATAAAAACATTGTTAAGTCAAAATATTACAACCTATGCAACATGCTGATCCGGATGAGATGGCTGCCTGTACTTGCCCACTTGGCTGGCTCCACATTGTCCGCTGCGCGCTCCTAAGTTGCTTCCTTCATTATTTGACTACTCCCTCGGTCCTCATCCTCAAACCTTGTCATATGTATAAAAACATGTCATCTATGTTTCAATCTATAAGAAACATTAAACTTGAGATCAAGAAAATAAAAATATCGCTCGTAAGAGTTTTTCAGCTAGTGAAAATGGTTGATTGTGATTCGGAGTGTCATTTGAGGAGGTTAAGCAAGGATTTATTAGCTGATGTGATGACACGGCTAGATGGATTGAGTCTAGTTGCAGTTGCGTGCACTTGTATTGAACTACAAGATTTAGCAACAGAGATGGGGCTGTGGGAGGGCCTATGTCATTCCACATGGCCCTCCACGGCCAGCTCCGTTGTTAATGACATGGTGCCTTTTGACAGGTTTTATGCCGAGTCACACCCTTTGATTTTGTACAATGGTTTTGTTAAGAAGTTGAGACCTGAGCCACTTTCCGAGTCATTTGCTGAAGATTTTGTGTCTTTGGTGGATGTTTTTTACAAGGGTGTTTGTGTGTTGTCAAAGGTTATTAATGGAGTACCTGAGGCTAGGAATTTCATTGGTGAGGATCAGAAATGGTTTGCAGATTCCCCGTTCGAGATTGATGCGGTCGAGATTGATTACAGCCAGGGGAGTGGAGTTGAAGTTGATGATGAGGTGGAGGAAGTTGTTGATGAAGTTAAGGACTTCAGCCAAGAGCTACAGGGAAGTGTTAGGCTTAGTTGGGTGATACTAAACAAAAAGTCTCGAAAATCGGTCAATGTTTCGAGCTGGAAGCCTTTAGTTGTCCAAAAAAGCTGGATTTCTAGCAAGGACTACACATTCCAGTTCGGGTGTGTGATCCCCGTTGAGTATGGAATTTCGGCTCAAGGAGCGGCGGAGTGTGTGATCACCGCTACATGTGAGCGGAACAACGTGGGATTGAACTGGGAGGAGATTGGTATGAGTATTAAAGACATGGCTGGAGCACATCTTGGAGGGAAAAAGAGTTTGATGGTTTTGAACCAGGCTATTAGTAGTGCTAGGAGTAACAATATGGAGGATGTGCGGAAAGGATACGCGCAATTTGAGAAGATGAAGAAGGAGATGAAACGCTCGCGGAACTTTAAGGAGACTTTGGCGAACGGGTTATGCTTGTCCGTCGAGATAGTGATCTTTGCAGCCTTGTATCACACATTTTTCTTGTAGAGTTCCGAAGGACTTGAACATCAATATTTGTTAGTTACATTCTTGCATATAGTTACAGGTCGAAATGTAATCAGAGAAGCTCCATATATGATCAATTTTGATTGACGGATATATATAAGTTTGCGGAATAAAGTAGAGGTTCGAATCTGAACACTTATCGGCGTAACTTACAAAATGATTAAGTTTGACAAAGGGTGACAAGCTAGAAGAAAGACGATGGGGATGGAAGTAGCCAAGTAGGAAATAACAACCACAACCTCGTCCAGGGGTAATTTGGTCAATTAAAAGCTACCCTTTCTCCTTTTTTAACATTTTTTATTCACATTTCATCTGTTAAAAAACTATAAATCTGGAAATATAGTGCAAAAAATCAATTACCTCCATCATTTTCCACATTTAATATAATTTACATTTACCATTTTACCCTTTTGTTCAGTTCCACAACTTTTCTACCAATTTTTGTGCTCCAAACGATCCACTCCGCAGCACTCGACAGATTCATGCTCTCCGGACGACGCCGTCCCACCACGTCTCAATCGCGCATGTACGTCACTCTCCTTCCATTCCGATTATCCAAAACCTCTTCGTATCTCTAATTTCATAATCGAGATTCCGCCGCCGTTTGAGATCACTCGATTCGTCAATTAACGTTTCGTCTTACTCGTTTTACTCCACTAGATTTGGATTCGTATGATTCGGCATCGGATTGAAAATTGGCCGATCAAGCTGTACTGTGTGTATTTGACTGTTTGGTGGTGTTTGAGTTTGTGTTAATGTGTGATTGCATGTGATTAATGATGTGTGTATGTTGATTTTTGTGCAGTAATCTGAGAGATTGAAGATGGCGGAGGCAGCTAGGAATGTGGAGGAGGAGGTTGAGAAAGTGTTGGAGCAGGTAAAGGAGTTGCAAGATGCAGCTGCGGCTTTTATTTCCAGGACTACGAGTGAGGAGCAGAGTTTGAGACAGCGTGCTATGGCGACTCAGTCCTCTATTAATAGAGTGCGGTCGTTGATTGATTCAATGTTGTGTAATAAGTTATTGGATTCCAAGTTGGCCGAGAAGGTTCACTTTTATATCTTACTGCGGTTCAGATTGTCTGCATACTTGTGGAGGCTTATATTCTATGAGTAACCAAGTTTTAAATTTTACTTTGATAGCTAGAGGAAGATTTGCATAGGGCAAACTGTATCATGGCGGATGGGGATGCATCTTCAGTTATACCAGGAAAACCTCAAGGTGCTTATTTGCCCGTCTTTTTTCCGTACATTGCCCTTTTTCTCTGTATTTTTTTTTTACTCGTTGTAACTTTTATATCCGTACACTACATTTCAAATTCCTAAGGGAATTTGAGTTTCATTAGTGAATTTAGGAGACAAGTAGTGTCGTTAGATTATTTTCAGATTGTAACACAGCATTTCTGTGTATATTTCTATTTCATTGATTATTTTTAACAGATCAAATGAAACTAGGGTCGTAAAGCCTTACTGATTTCAAGTACCCTGAAATTAGAAGACATTCCAACTCTAAAAAACTCGTTCATTTCATGACATCTATGTGATTTTTTATTCATCCCTTAGAAATTTCTTAGTTTGAATGGCTTACCCTGCAGGTAAATTCTTGAAAATGTTTCTGGGGCCTATCAATGTTCGGGCTACAAGGAAGGACATCAAGTTAAAGGTTAAAGAGGAGTATAATAGTTTCAAGGTGTGTACTGACAATTACTTTATCATGGGAATTAAGGCTCATTTCACTGTATTGATGCTTATAAATTATACCTGTACCTGAAGATTTACGCATTTAAGAATTAAGAATATACCGAAGGCATTCATTCCTTCATTATTTCCCATGGTTCTGTGTTTTTTATTGTGCTCCTTATGTCTTATTTTTTAATCCAGATTAACTATTGGTGTTCTGATTTTTGTTTGATGGAGCAGGACAGGACCGCATTTCTGTTTCTCCTTTTCCCTGCAATACTACTAACTTTGAGACATTACGTTTGGAATGGATGCATGCCAGCATTTGCAGTACAGCTGTATCAGGTATTGACTAATTGGATTGATCATTGATTTTCTTGAAATGCGTGTTCCTACCTTTTTCCCCTCATGATATATATGATTTTCTATGACTGAAACATTTTAGGCTTGGCTGTTGTTCCTATATACTGGTTTAGCAATGCGGGAGAATATTCTTAGAGTCAACGGAAGTGACATACGCTCCTGGTAATTACTATTTCTATTTTCCTTTCCCTCATATATATTTCCATGATATGACTTGTGTGTTTGGTGTTCCTTGTGTAAGAGATTGATGTGTTTCTTTTGTGCGAATCCAATAAGATTAGAAAGTTCATGCAATTACAGTTGAAACACAAGATAAAACTTATTGGAGACCAATTAGTACTCATCTTACTTTCACTACTTGTTAAAACTTTCATCACAGTATGTCCCTTGAACCTTGACAAGAAGCAAATGATGGCTTCTCACTAACGAGCACATTTATTTTTAGCAGTTCTTCTATTTAATTGAAAAATACACCAAAACATATGACAATGGTTGGTAACTATGTCCTTCCAGGTGGATATTTCATCATTATTGTGCTATGATCATGGCCCTAGTAAGTTTGACATGGGAGATTAAGGGACAACCTGATTGTTCAGAGAAACAGGTCTGGACATTCATAATAATCACTCTAGTAAATAGTTAACATATAACTGACTGTTTACGACTTTGACAGAGAGGTGTGCAACTTTTCCTTGTTTGGGCTATGATGCAAGGGGTCGCGATGTTTTTGCAAAACACATATCAGCGTCAGAGACTCTATACACGTATAGCAATGGGAAAGGTGTACTTTTGTTTATGTTCACAATTATATTCCAGTTGTTGGTTAGCAACATCTGTATTTTTAGTTTTCACTTCTAATAGAGGGACTGATCACTGTTTCACTACTTTAGAGAAAATCAGAGATATGAGAAACCCATTTAGCTACAGAATGAATGCTTTTAGAGGTAATATGCATCGCTCTCTTGGATCTCCTTTTTTACTGTATTTACTTAATGTTTAGGCTAAAAGAATGGACGTTGTTGGGGAGAGACTGCTGGTGTGGATGGTCAGCTATGGCTTTTATGTCCTATGCTATTTGTGCTGCAGGTAACAATTCTGTACTATTCTTACCTCTCTGTGATTTTGACTGTAAATCTCATCGTAAAATCAAGTTATGCATAAAAATGGTTCGCACATGATATAACTGATATTGGTCTTGTGGATTCATCATGTTCTCGAGTGATATCCATTATCTATAATTCTCATAATGGGAGTGGCTTAAAAGTATTAATATACTTTGATTCGCATTTTATTAGGGTTTTGAGGCATATATTGGCTTTCTGCTTCTTAAAACGGCATACTTCGGTATTGCTTCTGATTGGCAGGTAACCAATTCCCCACATTTCTCCCTTTTCAGCTCTTCGTTGTCCAGGTTTACGAAAATACCACCTATTGTTTTATCAAGTAACTCTACTAACACAAAATGAGTTCAGGTACCTTTCTTTGGGTTCCTTCTTGTCGTGATGGCGATTGGGAACTTTGTAAACACAGTGCAAACACTAATGACAAAGTCCAAGTTCAAAGCTAAAATGAAAAGAAGTAAGAGCAAGGCTTTGTTGGCAAATACCATTTCCAAAAGTTAGAGAAGTTTTTGAAGCTCTCCAAGTCCTTCCATTCCGGATACCCTTCTTTCTATTACATGTCATTATTCTTACGCTGAAATTCCCAATGATCATCATCTGTTCAAGATGTACCAGAAATTCCCTATCCCCAAATCCAGCTGTTCATCACTGACTTTGATCTCCTGATGTCTGTTGTTTCATTTTTGCTTCTTTAGTTATACAACAACTATTCAAACCATGGGCCTGAGGCCCATTTACAAACAGTTCACTTTCCAGTTCGTCTACTTTCTTCTGTATAACGATTCAACGTGTAAATCAAGCTCCGAAACCGCATCATCCCCATTCCCGTCGCCGGCAACTTCACCGATCAATCCGTCCACAAACCAACCCTCATCCACTCCACGAATCGAGTTTCTCAGATCTCTCTCATATTCAATTTTCTGCATCCACAACTCTAAAATCCTCCTGAAAAAACCCTAAATCTGTGGAATCCTAATCGCATTTCAGATCCAGATCACTCTACGTTGACAATGGAGGAGTATGCGGAGGAGCTGCGGACTCCTCCTATCGCATTGATAGGCCTTGTAGGATGTCAAGAACTGCATCATACAATATCAACACACCTCCATTCCGACCAGCCGCCGATTAATACATTAGCTTTGCCTGATTTCATCAGCTTTTCGACTTTATTGCCACCCAAGAAAGAGAAGAATGCTGCTGTTGATTCCGGACCGGTTCCTGGGATTATTAAAAAGGATTGGGTACTTAAGCATAGGACGCGTATTCCTTCTGTGGTGGCTGCATTATTTAGTTATAGTCAGATATCTGGTGATCCTACACAGTGGCTTCAGGTCTGCACTGATCTTGAAAATCTCAAGTAAGATCAGTTTCATAGCCCCTTGAATTAATTTATTGGACCTTTTTCGCCTTTCCACTTGCTATCTATGCAAAAGTTTAACTTATCTAAAATGTGAGATAATGTCGTTCTAGGCATTACATAAGCAAGTTTATGCTGAATTTATTGTCATATAGGGAGTTGAAAATTAGGTCTCTGTAGTCTGTTGTTCCCATTACTTTTCGAATTCTATCTGATTTGAATGTAAAAAGAGAAAGTTATGTAGTTCTTATGGGAATATTGTTCATTAACACTGTCAGCGTAAATAGATTCTACGTAACTTTCAAGGGCTGAAGGCTAAATGCAAAGTTGTTTTTATGATGTAGTATGCACATAGCAGTATTATGTACAAACTGTGTTGCATGTGGCTTTTTAACATGGTTACCATTTTGTGAACAGATTTACCACTCGTGGTAGAAATATCAAAATGGTGCTGATCATTGTACAAGAAACACCAATGGGTAAGTCATAATATATATGTTTCTTTGTTTTTAATGTCCGCACATCAAATATAATTTTCAGTTTCAGTCAGCTGGTCATTGCAGTATATGCTGACCCCATAGAGTATACAGTTGCATATTAAATTTTTTGGTGGATATTGTGAATTTTCCTAGCTCATTCAGTAGAAATGCACTAACAAGGTCGATCGCTTTTAAGAGATTGTTGGAAAATTTTCTAACATGATACTTGCAATAAAATATTCGTTTTTGATCCTATGTACAATTTCATTGTATTAAGAAACACATTAATTGGATTTGGGCTGAACAGAAGTCAATTTGTTCATTTTTATTCATTTTCAGATAAAACGATGTTCACCTTTCAGCGTTTGAAATTTGAATACCTTATTCAAGTCATATGGTTTTCTCTATAGGAACATATAATATAATTTACTCACTTTGTCATGGGGAATTATTTTATTCAAAAAGTACAATTTCATTTCAGATGAAGTTAACGAAGAGAGAATGACTGCACTGCGTAAACGTGCTGAAGTGGAATCCAAGCATGTTATCCCTCTCACACCCAATACTTCAGAATTTACTCAATCGTTGAACAGGCAAGTAATATATCAGTGTCATTGTTGTCATTTCCTGCTATCTTAAAACCAGTTTCATCACTTCATCTGCATATTTTGACAGGCTGGCGATCATATTTGCAGAATTGGCTAATATTTATTATAGGGATGAAGGCCGAAGGGTGAAAACACGCATAGAGCGGAAAAGCTATGGCTCTGTTGAAATGAATATCCGTTATTGTTTCAAGGTGACCGACCACCTTCACAAGATAGTATATGGCTATTTTTACCTCCTGGCATTTGCAATTTCCTATACTCAGATCGATTTTGAAAAATGTGACTATATATGATCGCAAAATGCTCAACTTTTTAAAAATCGCTTGATGATGAAGTTCAAGCAAATTGCTTCCTGTGTTGACGTTTCTAATTAGGGTTCTATGTTGTATGAATTTCTAGGTTGCTGTTTATGCAGAGTTCCGTAGAGACTGGGCTGAAGCACTGAGAGCTTACGAAGATGCGTACCAAGCACTTCGTGAGGTATGAACTTAAATTGCTAAATGCATAATCTTAGGTATTTGAAACCATGTTGCAATTAGCCAGTAACCATTAAGCTATTGAGCTCTCGAATTTTTTCAGATGGTTGCAACATCAACACGACTTCCTGCTACTCAACGTTTGGTTGAAATAAAGACTATTGCCGAGCTGTTACATTTCAAGATATCTACCTTGTTGCTCCATGGCGGTAAAGTAATCGAAGCTGTGACATGGTTCCGTCAACACAATACTTCCTATAGTAAACTTATCGGTTTGTCTGAAGTTGCTTTCTTACACTGGGATTGGATGAGTAGGCAGTATTTAGTATTTGCTGAGTTACTGGAAACAAGTTCAGCCATGAATCAAGCCATCCCAGCTCTCATCTCTGGATTGGCCGATAAACTCTTGACCGAGTGGGAATTTATCCCTGCGTATTATTATCAGGTTAGAAATTGTCATTGAGCTATTTTTCTGATATCACGTATGCTTGTTTTTTCTCTATCATGATTTCAAATGGGTCTGAAAGTCAGCAATATGTTCATTCAAATCATTTATAGGTGTTCATACATATGTTATACCTCCGGTAAGTATTTATACTTTGTTAGAATTTTTAAAAGATGGTTTAGAGTGGGAATATTCAAATAGATCCTGTCAGATGTGGACTTCTCTAGCAAATTGAAGCTTAAAATCTTGGAATATAAAGTCTATAAGATGCTGCACATTAAGGCTTATTGATTTGTGTCCTGATAGATTATTTAAGCATTTCAAAGAGATACTGAAAGTAGCTGCCTTGACCATTTACTTGGTCCCCTTGTGTGCATGAATGGACTTTGGTTTCTTAGCTTTCCTTAAACGTAACTGCATCGAATTTAAATGTCTGAATACAGTTGATCATATATATTAAGTTCTCAACTGAATCTGTATGACCATGTTATACTCAACAGTTAGCGGCTAGCTACTTGAAAGAGAAGAGGTCATGCCTGGAATTTTCTTTATCAATGATGGAAACTTCTGATGAGCTTAATAGCAGTGATGACTCTGTGATACCCTCAGTTTATATGGGACAATTTGCTCGATTACTAGAGCAAGAAGGTGGACTCGCCACTCAAACGTGAGTTTCGCCTTTGTCTTATTTCTGCATCTCAGGTTTTGATGCTTTTATCCTCTGATGCTGACGTTTCCTCTATTTTAATTTAGTCTTACGGATGAGGAGTACATCCGATTTACTCTCGCAGAAGGAAAGAGATTCCAGGATTCATTTGAGATCATTGCCCTCAATAAAAAGTCATTTGAATCATATAGTAACCTAAAAGTTCAGCGCATGGCATCTTATTGTGGCTTTCAGATGGCTATTGAGTATTTCTCTTTGGACGACTTGAGTAATGCAAAAGAGATTTTTGATCGTGTTGCAGCACTTTACAGACAGGAAGGATGGGTTAATTTGCTGTGGGAGGCATTGGGTTATTTGAGAGAGTGCTCGAAGAAACAGCATTCGGTAATAGGTTTCATAGAGTACTCCCTTGAGATGGCAGCTGTACCCATACTATCCGACACTGACTTTCAGTCCTTCAAAAGGAAAGAATCTGGCCCAGCTGGTCCTGCAAGTTATTCTCAAAGGAAAAATATACAAAAGGAAGTATTTAGACTTATCAGGGGTGAGGGTGAAATACAGTCTGGTGGGGAGGGCCATGTTCTCGAATTTGACAAAGATAATCCCATCCTTCTGGAAATTGATATTGTTAGTCCACTCAGAATCGTACTTCTAGCTTCCATTGCATTTCATGAACAAACTGTCAAGCCCGGGGTGCCTACCTTAATGACACTGTCTCTGCTGTCACAACTGCCTCTACCTGTTGAAATTAATCAACTTGAAGTGCAATTTAATCAAGCAGATTGCAATTTCACAATCATAAATGTCAGTCAGGAACATGTATCAAGTGAAACCATAAGTGACAAATCTGGTAATCGAGTGGAAACCTCTTCAACATTGTCTCTTGCTACAAATAAATGGCTGCGGTTAACGTATGACATCAAACCTGGTATGGAGATTTGCCCTTGTGAAGTTTTGATTTGCAAATTTCCATTACAGTCTGCGTTTATATTGAGTATCCACAACTTTGCCTTTAGTTTATTTTTAATACAGTTTGAATGATCATTGTAGAACAAAGCGGGAAGCTTGAATGTGTGTCTGTTCTTGCGACACTAGGCCCGAACTTCAAAATATGTTGCAGGGCAGAAAGTCCTGCATCAATGAATGCTCTTCCTCTTTGGAAGTTTGAAGATCAAGTCGAGACCTTTCCGACAAAAGATCCTGCTTTAGCGTTCGCTGGTCAGAAAGCTATTCAAGTTGACGAGCCAGATCCACAAGTTGATCTCAGCTTGGATGCTTCTGGTCCAGCATTGGTTGGAGAGCGATTCATCGTTCCAGTCAAGTTGGTCTCCAGAGGCCATACCATCCACTCTGGTGAGTTAAAAATTAATCTGGTTGATGTTAGAGGTGGAGGTTTGTTCAGTCCTAGAGAAATGGAAACCTCATCCTTAACTACAGACAGCCATCATGTAGAACTTGTTGGTGTTGCTGGTTCAGGAAGCGATGAAGAACCTAACTCAGCATCTGACAATATTATAAAGCTTCAGCACTCTTTCGGTCTACTCTCAGTTCCTACCTTAAAAGAAGGGGAGTCATGGTCTTGCAACTTGGAAATTGAATGGCACCGCCCAAAACCAATCATGTTATATGTATCTCTGGGCTATTCCCCTCATAGTGCCGAACCCACTGCTCCGAAAGTTAATGTTCATAAAAGCTTACAGATAGAAGGAAAGACTGCTGTGACGATAAGCCATCAGTTTAAGCTCCCGTTCCGACGGGACCCGTTGTTGCTTTCTGGAATCAAGTCTAAGGACTCCGAAGAGTTGGCATCACTCCCTGCAAATGAGACTAGTATTCTAATCATGACTGCCAGAAACTGTTCAGAAGTTCCGTTGCAGATAATCTCCGCATCAATTGAATCGGAGAATTGTGATGGTCAGAAAAGAATTTCCTGTATTGCACATGGGGGTACAGAGATAGTTGGTCCTCCGGCCTTTCTTGTGCCAGGAGAAGAGTTCAAAAAAGTATTCTCCGTCTCTCCTGAGCCAAACACTTCGACACTTCAAATGGGAACATTGTGCCTTAAGTGGGGAAGAAAATCCGGCCAGCTGCAATCATCAAACGAAGTTTTGACTAAACATAAACTTCCAGATGTGAAAGTGGAATTACCTCCTTTAGTGGTAACTTTAGAATGCCCTCCTCACGCCATCCTTGGCACGCCCTTTACCTACTTTGTCAAAATAAGGAACACAACCCCACTCCTTCAAGAGATCAAGTTCACATCAGCAGATTCCCAAAGTTTTGTTATGTCAGGATCCCACAATGACACAGTCTTCGTTCTTCCTAAATCCGAACATGTCCTCAGCTACATGCTTGTGCCTCTCACTTCAGGCCTGCATCAATTACCTAGGGTACTGATCACCTCAACTCGATACTCTGCTGGCTTTCAGCCATCCCTTGCTGCATCTGCTGTGTTCATATATCCTTCACCACCTCGCTTTATGATCAACAACGCTGATAATAATGAAGCAGCCGCTGAGCCAGTTACAGCCAATTAAAGTTTCAGCTCCATACAAAATTACCATGAAAACATTTTTTTATCACTGCATCAAAATTACATCAGCAGGTAAAACGTCTGTATACTATGTTGCAACTTGCAAGCCTCTGTGATAAAATTGTCTGTAATTTATTATCATTGATTCTGACGGAGTGTTCAACCCAATTCTGTCAGAAGAAAAAAGTTGTTTATCCCAGCTAGGCTAAGTTCAAGGCCGGACGAGAAATGGTACAGGCTGATAATACTCGGATTTACCTATTTCAAACTTCTTTGGAACGTCGCTACTAGTAAAGAGCATTATATTTTTCAGAACATATTTACACCCACTTTTGTTTTATATACAGAAGCTTGTGAAGAGGCTATACCTGCCTTTTGATGCCCTAAACAAATGTTGGCTTACGCTAATAGGTGATGGCCCATTGGTTGAGGTTTCTTCGTAAATGCCTCAAGTCCTAGGTTCAGTATGTAAGATTATCATGCATATAGAGAATTTGAAACGGAGCCATTTATTGATAGAAGGAAGAGTTATGAGTGTACAGTGAATGATAATGAAGAAGAGTCTGTGTCAAATGCCTTGGATTTGGAAGAAAATGAAGGTGCTTATTGATAGCCGTTGGACTCATCGTTAGATGGTTTCGAAATTATATCAACATAACAAGATACTTGTAATAAAAAAACAAATGTTGGCTGCTAGATAACTAAAGTAAAAAAATGGATTAATTTACATTGATTATCTATGAATCCAAAAAGTGTGTGGGCCCTACAACTACGATTAGATTTTAGCCGGACGAGTTACGACCTCAACCTCTGCACTCGACGACGCTAATCATTTCCCCAAACCGAGCTGACTCGCTACTCTCTCTCTCTACCACCAATCGCATAGAACATGGCCGCGCTTCCCAACTCCATCCTCGCAATCAGACCTTCCTCGCCAAACAATCTCCTCTACGGTACTCGATCACCACCCTAAAGTTCTCAAATTTCCGATTGCAGTTACAAATTAGGGTTTGGCAATCTTTGATTTGCGCCTTTTTATCTTTGATTTGATTCGCTTCATGATGTGCAGGTTTTGGAATTAAGAATGTGGAGTGTGTTTCTCTAGCTAATGTGACTCCAAGGGTTCAAAAGCGTCTCTCGTACAGAAGGTCACTTCAAGTTCAAGCTAGGTGAATATGGAGCTTGCTGTTTGAATAGTATTATACCTTTTTGCGGAAATTGATTGTGATGTTTTTCTTATGGTTGATGTTTGAGTATTATTTACTTATTTATTTGTTTGCGCATGCGCAGTGGAGAAAGTGGAAGACCGAGTAGTGCAAGTGTGTTTGTTGGTGGTTTTGTTTTGGGAGGTGTGATTGTTGGAGCGCTAGGTTGTGTGTTCGCACCTCAGGTACGCCTTTCAGGGTTTCTATAAAGTGGTCAAACTGATTGCTATTTGACTAGGTGATAATAAGCCGTGTACATTAACATAGTGATGAAATCATGTTTAGAGGTTCTCGCTAATTTGGTTCTTCTATATTTTCGAATATCATAATTTCAGAACTTATAGCCAGTAGATGTAGATCCCCCACCCGAAATGAGCATTATCTGTGTGAATAAGAAGATAATATGTAGGAAGCCTTAGTAGATTTGCTTGATTTACTGTAGTGTCTGGCTTATCAAGATCATAAATCTACTGTGGACTAGTTCGTACTCAAGGTTGTTTTACCTTACAGATAAGCAAAGCCCTTGCTGCAACAGACAGAAAAGATCTAATGAGGAAGCTGCCTAAATTTATCTATGATGAAGAGAAAGCTTTGGAGGTAAGAATTCCTTTCCACCACCATGTGCCCTGACAAAAACCCTTCACAGAGCATTCCACTTATGCTCGTTTCATTTATGACAACAGAGGACACGCAAAATCTTGACTGATAAGATAGCACAGCTCAACTCTGCCATAGACGATGTGTCTGCTCAGCTTCGAGCTGATGATGCCCCTAACGGAGCTGCTGTCATCCAGGATGAACTTGAACCCTCCATATAATTGCTACCTGTATATCCCTTGAAATAAATTCTCCTATGTACTTTTTTGCAGACCTCGTTTCCTGTATATGATAAAAACATGTAAAATGTACCTTTGTCGTCTAAATCTCATCATACTTTCGTTGTCAAATACCGTCAAGTGTGTCGTCCTGCTTCTTTGAGTTGCTTATTCTTGTAAATTACTAAGGTGAAAATTTTGGTTTTTGGACTGTGAGGAAATCTTCTTGGGGGTAAATGTTGTATACGTATGCAAATGTGTTAAAGTGCGAGGGCCTGTTTACTAATGTACAAAACATCTGCAGCAGGTTTACTTAATCAAACTTATAGTTCCATTTTGTACTCTGTTAAACTTGGATGACCGAAATAGAAAATGTTAGGTGGCAGCTTCGTCCCCAAAATGACAACACCACTCTGGATTTTCAATCCAAAAACCCTCGCGAATTCATTGTCGGAATATTCCCAAATCGACGATTAAAATCTCCGATACGATCAGTTCCGATTTGAACCAGATTGACGCAATTTGAGTCTTCCGTAGCTGATGAGGCGTTGGTTGTGTCACTTGCTATGCGTTCTGGTGATCATATTAGGGCTTTGCCAATTCACAGACGATTTAGCGTGGCCGGATCGGTTGAGTCTTCCAACTACGGAGTTGAAGGAAAACTGAGTTGAGAGGATCTGATTCTAGCGAAGATTTGCTGAGAGGTGATTTTGTGCAGCTTGCGCCGGTTGGTTTTGGTGAGTATGGATTGGAGTCTGAGACGTCTGATGGAGGGATAATCCATTCAGTTAATAGGTCAGTCGATTAGAAATGATAGATACAGAATTTGATTATAATGTTATTGTGCTGTTTGGTCTCTGTTTGTTTGTAGAATTAAGTAGTTAGGGTTTTAATATGTGGTTTTGAGTTTGGGAATGTGGCTGATTTGTACAGGAGGCCTAGTTTAGTACTTGTGGCTGCTTTGAATGGAACTGTGCAGTTGGTTGAGAGTAAATCGCATGTACCATTATGGTCCTTTTCGTCAGGATCTGCTATTTATTCATCATATCAAGCTCCCTTGATCAATCTGAGGAAAGTGGATCTGGACATCAGAGTAAATATTTCATTGACATTGATGAAGACTGGGAGTTGTCAGTATATTTCTGGTCGACAAAACTGGTATTGTGATGCTAAACTTTTGAGCTATGTTTGCCTGTTTTTCTTTTTGATTTACCCATTTGACAAACATGCGTGATTTTTCTTCCATAACCTTGCTTTGATGATGTTATCTCGTCATTTCTCTCAGCGGAAAAAACTGGGATTGACTGTTGATCAGTTGGTTGGCATGACACCAAAAGTATTGGATGGAGTGGTTATAGTCGGATCTAAAAAGAGTGCAGTCTTTCTACTTGATGCAAAGAGTGGAAGATTAATCAACTCATATCGGTCGAATGTTTCATATGAAGAAGATAAGAGTGTATTGTATGAAGGTAGCAAAGCGATGTTAGATTCTGGTTCAGTTGATCAGATGAACGTTGATTCCACTCTCTACATGACAAGGAACGATTATCTATTTCAAGGGTTCGATCCGATCACCAACAAACTTATATGGAAGTTGGAAATAGGGCAAGTAGATGCATTTTTCACTTGCAATGACCGTGGAGATCAAGGTTGGCACTTGGAAGATTTTATTGCTTCTATACCTGGAAGTGATCTTAATATGGCAGGCTCCTGCCGTGCTGTTGTAAATCGTCCTTCAGTATTTAGTAAGAATAGTGATATTGTGAGTGGCGGGAGCCTGGACGATAGCAGTTTGCAGGGAATGCTTTCTATTCCTGATACTGAATCAGATCAAAAGAGTCTACAACCACTGCTTCCCTTGCGTCCCAAAAGACTAATAACTGATGGTTCACTTGAATACAACCAAGTGCAATTTAGTTCCAATATAGTCGCACTCAATAACAAGTTAACTTTGCGGTTGAATGGTGACAGGGATCAGAGTGAAGATGGATATCGCCATCATAAAGAATCTAAAAGCAATACTTCCAATCAAAATGATCACAGTACAAGTTTTGTGGTGATGAACATCGTCTACATTTTAGTTATAGCCATCCTTATTGTCGTAGGGCTCAGTAGTGGACACAAGTTTAAGGAGCAAGCTCAATCTGGCATGCAGTCCTCTGCTATTGATGCCAAGGTGTCTGCAAAAAGGAAAAAGATTAAGAAATCTGGTAAAAACTCCAGTTTTGGTGAGAAAAGTGAGGAAGACTATTCAAACGTCAAGAGTCAAGGCATGCCACTGTTGAACTATGCTGAACTTTTTGATAATGGCACTTCTGGACGAAAAGTTGGGAAATTGTATATATCTACTAAGGAAATCGGAAAAGGGAGCAATGGTACTATAGTTTTCGAAGGAATCTATGAAGGTCGCCCTGTTGCTGTGAAGCGTCTTGTCCAGGCACACCAAGACGCGGCCTTTAAAGAAATCCAGAACCTTATTGCATCTGATCGACATCCAAATATCGTGCGTTGGTATGGGGTAGAGTATGACTGCGACTTTGTTTACCTCTCACTTGAACGTTGTACCTGCAGCTTGGACGATCTAATTCAGATATTCTCAGATTCTCCTCCTCTATCTTCATTAGTTGGAGAGCAGCCTTCTAAAGCTTTTGTAGAGCATAAGTTATGGTTGGATTCATTAAAATCTGGAATCCAGGATGTTATTTTATGGAAAGGAAATGGTTATCCCTCACCCTTGTTACTGCAGCTAATGAGGTTTGTTCAAGTTATTTCTTTCTCATATTGGTACTATATATATACATATGAGTACTTGTTATATGAATTAAACTGTTTTTAATGACATGCATTTCTTTAGTGTCTATTTATCTTGAACTTGAAAGTTCCAGAGCATGGCATGCCCCTTCTTGCAGTTGTCCATTTGGTATATTGTGTGGGACCTCAATATTGACCAGTAGTATGAGGTTTCAAGTATTGTAAAGTTATTTTAATAAGTCTAATAAACCATGTAGTTGTTTGAAAAGTGTTTGGCTCAGCTTTCACATACCTACCATAGATGAATGCTTGAAGTTGCTTCAGCTTTCAAATACACATGCATTTTACAAGTTACAATGTATGCTTGACTGAAATATTCATAGGCTGCTTAATTTATTTCTTGAGCAAGATTTTATTTTCTGCTTTCACATTGACGTCATCTGATTCATTGATTTCGTAATTCGTATTCATTGCATCTTATTGGTACTAAATGAAGAAGATCCGACTCTTTTGTTTCAACTCTCCTTTAGGGATGTTGTTGCTGGTGTTGCACATTTGCATGAATTGGGAATAGTACATCGAGATCTGAAGCCTCAAAATGTACTAATTATAAAAAATAGAACGCTACGTGCAAAGCTTTCTGATATGGGAATAAGCAAGCAACTTGTTGGTGATATGTCAGCCCTAGAACATCATGCTACAGGTCAGTGTTAAGTAATAATTTGATTTTCTCATTTCAAATACATTACATTTGACCTAAATTATGAAGTTACATTTTTTTGTTAATGAGACTTCTGTTAACTCAGCTCTTAACTGTGCTGGGTGCAATATTACAGAAAGCACCAGTTTATCGAAATGAGCAACCTTTTATTATAATGGTTTCAAAAATTACAGGGTGTGGCAGCTCTGGTTGGCAAGCTCCCGAACAACTCATGCAAGGGCGCCAAACTCGAGCAGTTGATGTTTTCAGTGTGGGTTGCGTACTCTTTTTTTGCCTAACTGGTGGCAGACATCCATATGGGGACCGAATTGAACGTGATATCAATATTGTGAACAACAAGGCTGATCTCTTTTCTATCGATCACATTCCTGAGGCGGTTGATCTGATTCTACAGTTATTGAACCCTAACCCTAAACTAAGGTCAGAAAATAAATGACACAAAGTTATACAAGTGGTTCAGCCATTAGTAGGTGGCTAATCAGAATAATATGATCATAAAATAGCATGTCAGGGAACAAAATTTACATCAATGCCATATTTTGTTGTACACCATCTTTTAAATGTCAAATATCTCTTGGCAGGCCCAAAGCAGAAGAAGTACTGCATCATCCATTTTTTTGGAGTAGTGAGATGCGGCTGTTTTTTCTCCGTGATGCTAGTGACAGGGTAGAACTTGAGGACAGAGAGTTGGAATCTCAGCTCTTAGATGCATTGGAAAACACTGCAAAGGTAGCATTAGGTGGAAAATGGGATGAAAAAATGGAACCCGAGTTCCTAGGAAACATTGGTCGATACCGGCGGTATAAATTTGATAGTGTCCGAGATTTATTGCGAGTCATAAGAAATAAATTAAGCCACTACAGGGAACTGCCGCAAGAAATTCAGGTTTGTTTTCTCTGAAAACAATTTAAGGATCAGTACTTGTTATGAAACTCCTTTTTCCTCAGTTGCTATCTATGAAAAGGCACACAATTATCATTTGGAAGTTAAAATTTATATTTGTGTGGCAGGAATTATTAGGTTCTGTTCCTGAAGGGTTTTATGACTACTTTAATAGTCGTTTTCCTAAGCTATTGACTGAAGTATATAAAGTTTTACGGCAGCATTGCTCTGAAGAAGAATGCTTCCACAAGTACTTCAGAGGCTAACTCATCCAGCTTGTATATTCCGTTATATATATTTACATGACTCAAGACTTAAGAGGAGAGTGCACATTGAGTAAAGCCGACACCTTCCTTCCCTATGTAAGTAATTTAAAGCTGGTTATCAAAATGCCTTGCTTACTGAATTTTAGAATGAAGATATAAAGTTAATTTCTGATCAACTCATTGTTGGACATCCTGGCATATGACTTTGGTTTTAAAGTGGGATGGCCACATGGAACCGGTATTATGTTTCGTCATGGCTATCGATCTATTGAAAAACTTATTCAGAAATCAGGACTTTACTCTTGTTTATTGCATACCCGACAACTCCCAAAAGATGGAGTTTTTTCTGGCGGCCTTGACTGTATGAGATCAGAGCTTCATAATTTTTTCTTCTGAACATAATGGAATTGAGGATGAGAGAGTTTCTGAACTAAATGGGCAGTGAAGGCAGGGCTTCTCTTCTTCCCAAGAGGATCATCTCCATGAAGCATCTGAGGTTATTCCGTCGAATGAATGATCAAGGTTGATTTCTGATTGCCTAAACAACAAATGCTGTTGTAATGTGTCGCTAACATGGAGAAGTTGTAGACTCTTAAAGCTGGCCGGAAATATTATTGGGCAAGGATGTTTGCTCGACACAGATAGCCATCTCCCTTGGATCAGTTGTCCTATAGCCTCGATCTTGTCGGATTAATGGAAGTAAAAGCAACTGTCCCTGATGTTCATGGAACTTACACTTCTATCAGCTGATGCGCAGAAGTTAACTTTATGAGTAGAAATACAAATACCTACTTAATTTTATACTCTTACCTCGGAGTAAAATTGAACACTGAATTCCGTATAAATGTTTCTTTCTTTGTTTTTTTTTTCAGTGGGTTGTTTTTGTTCACGTATGATGGCTGGTTCAACCATTATCGCTCCGGTTCAATTAAAAAACTCGTAATCAAAACCAATTAAATCCCTCGCCAACAACATTCATCGCCGTTTCACTTCCCTCAGTCTCCATTCACCGCGTCAATCAAATGTCGGCGGCGGCGGCTCTGCATTTCAACATCTCGCCTCTGCGCACGCTCAATTCGCAGCGTAAATCGAACCAAGTGTCCAGAACTAGCAACTACATCAATTGCGCCGCCGCAGCTTCTGTAAAGAAGCAGCACACCGTCACTTTGCTTCCTGGCGATGGAATTGGTCCAGAAGTCATCTCCGTCGCCAAAAATGTTCTTAACCTCGTTGCCTCCCGCGAAGGTGAAATTTCGATCAAATACCATTTTTCAGTTGCTTAATTTCTTCTTAGCTTATTCATGTGTGACTTTGTAGGGATTGAGTTTAATTTCCGAGAGATGCCGATGGGAGGATCTGCATTGGATTTAACAGGAGTGCCATTACCGGAGGAAACACTCAATTCCGCTAAAAGCTCTGATGGAGTTCTCTTAGGAGCAATTGGAGGGTATGCTATTAGATAGAATCTTCAAATTCACTAATTTGGGTTTTCACTGTGATTGGCATTTGAATATTGGTTTGGTTGTTGTGTATTTTGTAGGTATAAGTGGGATAAAAATGAGAAACATTTGAAGCCGGAGACTGGGTTGCTTCAGCTTAGAGCAGGACTTAAGGTCTTTGCAAACTTGAGACCAGCTACTGTTCTACCTCAGGTAATGTTTTTAACTTTTTTAATCTCTTTCTGCTTAGTTGATTGTAAAAAATTTGTTGTTTTTAAGCTGAAATTTTTTCAATGTGAAGCTTTGTTTCATCAGTTGTTTTCTTGTTTCCGAAGAACTTTTACTTGGTTGTTGGTTAATGATTTGAACTATGTTTAGTTATTTGTGAAAGCAATGTCAAAAAATAATGAAAATTTGATGTTATTGAAATCGAAAGGCAACTGGATAGAAAGCAATTTAGCGTTGTCAAAGTCTAGTCGTGTTAGATTTCTAGTGGTGCGTGATTTGTTAAGTGAATTGGCTAAGTAACAGTGTTCTACCCGCCCCATACATGCTGCAATAGTGCAACCTGAGAATGAGTCGGAATTTGCCATTTAATGAGATTTTCTTTCATTAGTTGGTGGATGCATCAACACTCAAGAAAGAAGTGGCCGAAGGAGTGGACTTGATGGTTGTAAGAGAGCTCACTGGAGGTAGCTTATAATTTTTTGTTGTTGTGATTTCATATTTTCTTTTTTGATCGAATCCGTTGCTTTATTCTAATTCAGCTATTATAATGCAGGAATTTACTTTGGGAAGCCAAGGGGTTTTGGCACAAACGAGAATGGTGATGAAATTGGCTTCAACACAGAGGTTTATGCTGCATATGAGGTAATCAAACTGATATTTCCACCATACAAACTCATAAATGGATGGGCAGAGGTGGGACTGGGGAAATGTCTACCCTCACAACAAAATGGTTAGTTAATTATTATATGACACCCCAGGTTGATCGTATTGCTCGCGTTGCATTTGAGACGGCTCGCAAGCGACGTGGAAAGCTTTGCTCAGTTGACAAAGCAAATGTCTTGGAGGTAAATGATGATTATGTTTAGTCAAACATGAGCAGCGAAGACAAGAATAATGAGAGTTAAATGAATTGTTTTTCATCAAAGAATGTAGTTGAATGTTTGCAACTGATGTATTTTTGGAGTCTAGTGAATAGTGTTCCTAACCGCATGGATTATTCAATCCTGTAGAAAATTCTAGCTCGGTACTGGTTCCTTTATAATCTTGGTCATCCTATTTGCTGGACAGGCATCAATGCTTTGGAGAAAGAGAGTTACTGAAATTTCCAAAGAGTACCCTGATGTGGAATTATCCCACATGTACGTAGATAATGCTGCTATGCAGCTTGTTCGAAACCCAAAGCAGGTATATCTTTTTGTAACTTCTCAACCGACTCTTTATGGACCATTTAAGATCAACGGCTCAACTAATTGCACCTCATGTTATTAACCTTGCAGTTTGATACAATAGTAACCAACAATATTTTTGGTGATATCTTGTCTGATCAAGCGTCAATGATCACTGGAAGTATCGGAATGCTTCCATCTGCTAGCCTCGGTGAATCGGTAATATATTGTTCATCCTGTACAGAATTTCTCTTTGGAAATACTATTGATCAGCTGAGCTTCTCTATTTTAGGGACCAGGACTTTTTGAACCTATTCATGGTTCCGCCCCTGATATTGCCGGGCAGGTAATTATCTTCATGTTGCCATTCTTTCAGTCAACTTCTCTTTGACAAACAGATATAATATCAACTTCCTTGCAGGACAAAGCAAATCCCTTGGCAACTATACTTAGTGCCGCTATGCTTTTGAAATATGGACTAGGGGAAGTGCATGCAGCAGAAATAATTGAAGCTGCAGTGCTAGACACATTAAATCGTGGCTTCCGGACAGGAGACATCTTTGCTCCTGGAAATGTATGTTCTATTTTCATCATTCCATGAACTCGAACCTTTACAAACATCCACTTGTGAATGACATAAGTAACAACTCTCTATTTGTAAATATTTCAGAAGCTGGTAGGATGCAAGGAGATGGGTGAAGAAGTTTTGAGGTCCATAGATTCACGAGTCTCCTCTTCCGTATGAAGCTTTACAAAACTCTGGAATAGGTAGATCATCCTGGGTTTTTCCCAGCGCCAACATCCAGTTTCCAAAAAATCTCCTGGATTTCAAATAAAGCTCATTTTAATTCCGGCTACATAATTGTAGTTTTTTGCTTGGGGATAGTTTTTCTTGGGTATCATATTTTATTCGACTCCATGAGTAAACAAATTGGAATGTTTATTAATTATAATTTTGATATAAGTTTTTAAATTTCTATTGTTTTAAATTTCCTATTTCCTATGGTAAGAATATTACCTCCATATTTGAATTATTTAGATTCCTCTTAAAAAAATTACTGATTTAGTACTAATATTTGATTTTCCAATGAAAATTTGATGAATTAACAAAAGACTACAAAATGATTTTTGGAAGATGATATCATGAACATTACTTTCAACAAACATCCTTATTGAAATGTCCTTTTGCCTCCAGCTTCTGAAGATGATATTGGAACATTACTTTCAACAAACATCCTTATTGGAAGATGATATTGGAAGATGATATTAGAACATTACTTTCAACTCCACGTGGCACAATCTGGATCCCAAAAGCAAATCCAATCAACAATCATGATGGGAGGTCTCAGGATCTCACCCAACAGTAAGAGTTTCAAAAAAGCGTTACTCTTTGCAAGAGCAGTGAGTTGTTACTAAATGGCCATCAAAAAATTATATGAGAAAAAAGAACATATTAACGGGCCTCAACGGAAGGAACCAAAATGGCCCAAAAGTTCCCGCAACCTGAGATCAAATTGTTGAAACGACCCTAACAAACCTCGACAGTCCCTCGCAGCCTTCTCAAATGGCCTGAAAATAAACACACCGCCTTCCGTCCAGGCCTAAACATCATGGCTTCCTCCTCCTCCAAGCTCTCCAACGCCACCCTAACTCGCCTCTACAGCGTCTCTAAGCACGAGGTCAATTATTATCTGTCCATTAGTCATTACTGTTAAACTTCATTTAGTCATTTCGTCGAACATGTTATGGACGTTGTTAAATTGTGTTTTTGCAGAAGGCTGGTGATGCTAAGCAAGCATACAATTTGAAGGAAGCCCTCAAATTTGCTTTCGAAAAATGTAACTTTGCATTCATTTGTTCACCTAATGTATATGTTTGGCTTGTCCTGCTGTGCATGTTTTGAAATTTTTGTTTGTTGGGATTATAGATGACATGTCGAAATGGAGGAAGGTTAGCTCGGTGGCGTGTGGGATTGACCGTTCTATGATTCCACTTCCTTCGCGAATTGTGCTGAAAGTGCTTCGGGACAAAGGTTTCGTCTTGCGCATAGCTATCATTTGCTATAAATTTTTACTAGAGTCGTGTACAAGTGAAACGCCTATGATTTTTATTTTGGCATTATTTCACTTGAGTTGGTATGTGAATGATAGTTGATTGACTCATCAAAAATGTTGGTCTAATTTGCAGGGCATCAATGTTACTTGGTGGGTGGATGTGTACGTGATTTGCTACTGAAGCGAGCGCCCAAAGATTTTGATGTGATAACCACAGCGAATCTCAAACAGGTTTCACAAATTTTTGTTTTTTTATTGTAAAATTTCAGGAGCTAGTTGTACGTGGAGGATTACCGTACATATTAACTAATTCATCAATGCATCATTATCTTTTAGATAAAGAACCATTTTCACCGATCTGTAATCGTGGGACAACGGTTTCCTGTTTGCGTGGTGAATATCAGAGGCCAGGCTATCGAGGTATATAATTCAATGATGTTACCACATCACCCTATTCTCTTCTTGTCTAACTTTTTGCATTAGGTGTCTAGTTTTGACACTGTTGCAAATGCGGGTTCTTTGGACAACTCAAGTCCTCGATCAATGCCAAAGACTTGTACTAAAACTGATGTTTTGCTCTGGCGGAACTCAATGCATCGTGATTTCACAGTAAACAGGTGTTCTCTTCAACTATATAAAATGTGAAATATTGGTTACCAGTTTTGTTTCCTGGCATCATAGTATATATGAAATTGTCTCACTCCAATTTGCTGTATTTGATATTGTAATTGCAGTTTATTCTTTGATCCGTTTAGTGGTAGAATTTTTGATTACACTGGTGGAATGACTGATCTGAAGTCATTAGAGGTGATTGTTTCTTCTAAATTCTCATGCTGTTTTTTTCTGATAATTTATAACAATTTCTCCATTTGAAGTAACTCGGATTCTTTGAATGTTATCAGCTACGAACGCTAATTCCTGCTCACTTGTCTTTCCAAGAGGATTGCGGTAATTACCCATTGTCTTCGCTATCAATTCGTAAAGGCTCATCTCAGTATAGACCTTCCTTGAGAGCATTGATTTAATTGTGTAGCTAGGATCTTGCGTGGATTACGAATTGCAGCTCGTTTGAATTTGTCAGTGTCAAATGATACGGCATCTGCGATTCATTGTTTATCTACATCTGTCCTGTCTTTGGCAAAGGTACTATATAAAGTCTTTGGCAAAGGTTCTTTTAATTATGGTGTTAACTGTTAGTGCTCCTGACCTCTTTTCCATTTCTAAATTCAAATAGATTTTAAAGTTGTCACCTCAGTGTGGTTGTGGACCTCTGATGGTGGACTGTGTGTGCAGCAATATCTCTACAATACTGATTCACCAATGTTTCACTCACCAATGCATATTATTGTTTTGTACCAGTCTAGGATTATGCTGGAGTTAAATTATATGCTTTCTTATGGAGCCGCTGAGCCTTCTCTCTCCCTACTGGAACATTATAATCTTCTGCAATTTTTCTTCCCGTGTCATGTAAGCGTGAAAGAACGAAGCAATATAATATTGTTTTGAGGAAACACTTAAGTTTGTTTGTATAACTGCCTTCCAATTTCCAGGCAGCGATCCTTGACCAGCAGATGATTGAAGGAAGCTCTTTGAGCTCGACAATGTTGATGGTGATTCTAATTTTTTTGAATTTTCATCTAATAGTTACAAGTTCTAGTATAATGTGTCATATAGAGGTTTCAGATTTATGCATATGGAACTCATTTCCTTCAATCTGCTGCTTTGCTTTGCAGAAATTGTTCTCCAACCTGGACAAAATGGTTGCATGTGATAGGCCAGGTCATTGTAGTTTGTGGTATGTATACTCATGAATCTAATATTAGCTTGCATTTATCCCTGTTTTATTTAGAGCTTCATGTTCTGAATTCTACTATTTAGTGTCTTACAGTGAAAACAGACTGAAACTGCAATAAGTCATCTAAACAATTGAACTGAAAGAACACGATAAGAAAATTTTGTTTCTTTTAAAAACTAATAATTTGATAAAGCGTGTTGCTGAGGACTGACTTTGTTGGTATTTGGTATACTGCATTTTGTTTAATTAGAGTTCTACCAGTTGACATTTTAATTAAACTGACATGGGGTCCAACTCAAAACATTAATGCATCAGTTTCAATTTAATTGTCCGAAATGACTCTTTGTTTGCCTAGTGATATATAAGAATCAGTTAGAGTAGAACAGTGTATGCATTTCATAATGGTTTTCTGATGTCGAGCATTTTAACATGAAACAGGATCTCAATAATGGCATTTCACCTGGCTTTAAACATTAAGCCACAAGAACCTCTCGTAATATGGACATTTTCCTCACTTCTCTGTACCAAAAATTGGAGCAGAAGCACTGAATTAGCCAGAGAAAGTGCCAAGAAGCAACCATTTTCTGCACCGGAGATATTAAAATCTGCCAATTACATGGAGGATGACGAGCTTGCACATAAAGTTTCTCAGTTAGCTTCATTAGTTGCAACTTCAATAGATTCCCTTACTAGGGAACCTGCCCTTCATAAATCAATTTCCAGATTCAGAGAGGCACCTCCTTCTGTACTGGTAAGCGTTTGATTAGACTTAGTTGTTTTCTATCATTGCCTCATCATATCTCTCTGTCCGTATGTCAGATACAGTTTAAGTTTATATGCTATGCATCTCTTAGTCTCAAAAAATTGGTCGAATGTGCTTGTAAATCTCATTATAAATTTTTATTCATAGGTTTTTGTCTCCGAAAAATGCGGAAAAGAAACTGCTAGACTCTTTTCGATGTTTGATTCGGATATTAAATTGTATACAACTGGTAGAAAGAGAGGTGACGTTGACTATCAGGCACTGAAGAAAGGTGAAGCGCTTGAGACTAGATTTGTTCTTGGACAAGTCATAATGGATACAATGAGTGGAAAGGTCAATGAAGCAATTTCTAAACATAATCAAGATGCGACCCTTGAGGACAAAACCCACAAACAGGAGTTGGAGGATCACAACCTCCATCCACACCCATTTGTTCATGGTAACGAAAGGGAAGACTATGAGAATGAAAAGTTCAATGAATTGTCGACGAAACCTATCACTGGAAACTTGGAGAAAGTGGAGAGTATAAATAGCAAAACTCCTCTTCAGAATTTAGATATGTACTTTTTTGAAGAACTCGGTCCTAGCTTAAAGGAAAAGTCAGACGAGCTGATAACTGTAGCCAGGACATATTCAGAGGAAAAAATTGAGAAGCGAAAACAATCTCAAGTTTTGGATCATGGAACTGAACTCGCAAGTAAACAAGAGGAAAATATTCCGTCTTCGAAAATGACAGCAAATAGAAGTGTCAAGGCGAAGATTGGAAATGTGAAACAAGTTATTGAGACGCTTCAACTTCAGACAGAGATTAAATTTTCAGATGACAATGAGAACAGGGTTAACCAAACGACCAGCAAAATTTCTGAGTTGAGACAAGAGGCTCTTAGTAAAAATAAAGGAGGTGGCGAACCAAAGGTCAATGAAACAAACAATAGAAAATCATTGTCTAGTCTCTTCAATGGGACAACAATGGAGAATACCAGTAAAAAATTGGTGGAGATGTGGTATGGAAATTCTCATCAAAGGCCATCTGATCAAACTGAAGATGTAAATGCTCTTAATGAGAAGAGAACCAGTGAATATTTTGGGAAAGATACAAATTCCAGCAATTCGGAGGCACTTGAACATTTTTGGAGCTCGAGTAGTGATGAAGAACTGCTAAATATTGGAAGAATGAGTCAGACTAAAACAACTCGGAAGCAAAATGTGTCTGAAAGACTACCAGGCGAAACAAAGTCTTTAATTTCAATATTGGGAACTAGGCCTCAGAAAACAATGAAGAAACAGGGTTTTTTGGTTACGTTGTCCCAGGCAATCAGAGAGAAATTTCATGATGGAAATAACAGTTTGCATGATGCCTACCCTGACAAAATGAAAGATGCTGTTGATGGTGATATTCACTTACCATCTGACAATGCTTCTGATCAGGAGACTGTACCAATGAAGAGCAAACTCGTCAAGACTCCATCCAAATTACATGAGGGAACGAGAACTGGATTGAAGATTGCTAAGAGAGAGATATCCGAACCACCCATTGTAGATGATGGCATTCAGAAGTTACATGTGGATACAAGTTGCCAGACAATTGAAGATAATACAGAGACAGTCAAATCAGAGAAAAAGACATCTTCTAAGCAGGACCTTTCTGATAATTTAGAACCTGGAACTAAAATCAAAACTGGCCGCAGAACTTCACGGAAGTCAGAAAACCTGGCTAATTTGTCAGATGAGGTGACAGAAGAAACTAATGAGGAAAAGATGCGTCGACACTCAGGTAATAATAATAAAGAGACAGATAAGATAATAGATGACAATATTCAGCAGCAAGCAACAGCTACTAAGAAGAGAAAAACCAGGCAGAGGCAGTCTGAACATAACAGCGAGATGAAGGCAGTATTTGGGCTCAGAAACAATGTGGTTCCGGATCAGTATGTGGATGCTGACATAATGGAGGTATTAGGGGAAATCAGATTCCAGAAATTTGACACAGACAAGAAAGAAACAGGTGATGAAGTAAGATTTGGTGAAACAGTTGATGACAAGAGTGAAATTCAAGAACAAAAGTCCACCAAAAAGAAGAGAAAACCCAGGAAAACTCGATCAAAAGCAAAAGACCAACCAGCTACAGATGATGGAATGCAACTAAAAACAGCTATAGAGTTCACCAATGATCATCTACACACAGAAACCAACATTGAAAAAGCCTCAAATGCGGACACCGATGTGACGACGGACAACTGATATTCAATACTCAGTCACTTCCACCTCAGTTATACCCGAGCTAGTACATTCTTGATGTTGTTGTTAGTTTAGAGTCCACATTTTTGTAGACTACTAGCAGAGGCTGTGTAGTCTTAGAGAAACGTTAATCATATAAATCATGATGTTGTTTTGTTCACTTGTAGTAATAATTTTGAGCAAGCAGCACGACATCTGAGTCCGATCCGAGGATGTTTTTTCTTTCGTGGAATCGTCCGACTCCCCAGCAGCAACAGTCTTCCATCAACAAGTAATAACTCAGTAGCACATCGTCATCATCATCATCATCAATTTCGATTAATCTGAATGTTTCAATTGCGAATTAGGTCAGGCGACTTCAACTACGATCTCAAATACAGAGGCGCCACTTCCAACCACATCTCCGATCTCAAAGACCTCGCCGCTGACGGATTCCATCTCAACCGCAATCGAGTCCTCCTCGGTTCCGGTGCTCATGTGTTCAACAAGGCCAAGAGTGCTCTGCAGTCCTGGAGGTTTCCACTCTTTTATTAATCAATTTTTGTATATAATTGATTTTGACTGTAATTGTTGTTGTTGTAGGCATTTTGGATTTGATTGGGGTTTTGTGGAACCTGATACTCCCATTGAGAAGGGGGTTAAGTTCTGTGTGTGTTACAAGGAGTTAGTTCCGTGGGTCATGATGCCGCTTCAAGTCGTTTATGTTCATCAGACCCATGACAAAGCGACTTCTGCTGGTGGAGGAGAAGCATCCTTTGGATATGGCAGCGGTACTCTCACCGGACACTTGCTGGTTAGTTGAATAATTGTCAAGTTCATTCTCAGTTTTTTTCCAGTATTTATCTGAAGTAGCACTGCACAATTTATACAGTTTGGGAGATGGAATGTGAGGAGTGTCTGAATTAGCGTAGAGTTCGTAGATTTTTTTTTTGCTTCTTGTGTGGCGGTGGCGGTTAGTTCACCAGTTTGTGAATCATGAAAAATAAATGGTTTCATGATCATGTTATTATAGGCGGGTGAAGAACGCTTCTCTGTCAAGCATGATGAGAACGACCAAGTCTGGTATGAAGTACTGTCCATTTCAAAGCCCGCTCACATTCTCTCCTCATCACCTATCCTTACGTGAAGCTGAGGCAGAAATACTTTGCCCAAGAATCGGCTAAAGCAGTGCTTAAACATGTATCATCCTTGGATTGAGCTGTTGTCTCTTTTTTTACTCGAAACTTGAAATATCTGAGCACTACTTTCTCTGTCACGTATTGTTCCTTCTCGCTAAAGGGTTTTTATGAATTTGGGTTCATAAAATTGGAAGGGAGAATCTCAATACTATTGGAGGTAAGCTCTCGTGGCTGCAAATGACTTCATTCAATCAGAAATTTGTACTGGAGGTACCAATTTACTTGGCATCTAGTTTTCCAAATGAAACACCTTGCTAAGGTATACATCTGCATATAGATGGTAATACAAGGCATTTCAGCTTCATCAAAGAATGGACAAGAGTGACCTGTAACTGTATGGCTTCTTGAATTATTATAAACCTTATAAATTAACTCTTACTGAAGGTCGATGTTGGTAAAGATGTACAGCACTCGATGAAAGCAGGAATACGAAATGTGTATCAAGTCAGCTGCTACTCACTCAGCTAGTGGACTCGAAATTGGACCAGACCAGGCTGACTAGCTACGAGATGTATTCATCGTCCACTTTGTCCGTGCATACTCAGTATATGATAAATACAACCATAACCCCACTAAGCATCCAAACTTTGAAGAGAGATTTTTGGGTTTCAGGTTTAGAGTTTAATCAGAATACAGCATCAATTCCATTCAAAAGCTAAGGTAGAACATTTTTGTATATACTTTTAAGAATATGATTCTTCATGCCCACGACCTATGTGATGTTCTTATCTTCAGCTACAAGCTCCACGATCCCAAGTGATACCTAGGGACCCCGAGGTTCCCAACAAAAGCATCTAAAGAAGATAAGTGACACATTGGACCAGACCCAAGTTGGCTGCTGTTTGCTACAAGTTCGTTCTTTGTATCTCAATGGACCAAAGCCAGAGAATGAAGAAGATCAATGTCACGATAAGAATATGCAAAAGGTATGAATATGCATGCAATGAGCCATACTTTAGCTGCTAGCCTGCTACTGTCAACACGTGCGCTGCACGTGCAGCCATGGCTACTTAACTCCCATGCATACATTGTCTCTGCAGCTCACCTCTCTTCTATTGATGGGTGCACTGGAACATTTCTTTGAGATTTTCCATTTGTCGTACTGGAGCCATGTTCGACGACAGAAGAAAGCACTGAAGAAGAATAGGCTCCGGCAACTTCAGGTAAGTAAAATGCTGGTCAGTCTATCAGTCCATGTTTCAACATTTTGAAAAGGTTTTGAGACAGCTAGCTTTTCTGAAATACAGAAGATTGAGATCAGGATAAAAATGGACTGTGAAGGTTGCGAAAGGCGAGTTAGGCAAGCAGCAGAAACGATGAAAAGAGTGACTAAAGTCGAAGTAAACACAAAACAGCACAAACTTACAGTGATGGGGTATGTAGAGCCAGAGAAGGTGCTGAAAAGGGTCAAGGCGAAGACAGGGAAGGCAGCACAGTTCTGGCCTTACGTGCCTTATAACATTGTGCCTCATCCTTATGCAGCAGGTTCGTATGACAAGAAGGCTCCAGCAGGGCATGTGAGAAATGTGCTGAACGATCCGGGGAAGGCTGGGGACCTGGCAAGGGTTAATTCCATGGAGGCGAGGATTTTATCGGCTTTCAGTGAGGATAATGCACATGCCTGTGTTGTTATGTAAATTAGTAAAACATAAAACTTCAATGTATCTGAGAGAAATGCTATAACCTTTTCAAAAAACATATGTAATCAGGCTGTTTGTACTTCACCGGGCCAACACAGTTGTCTGTTGCGTGACTGTAATGCAGGGTAATGCCATTTGTTGAAGAGGATGGAGCAGGATCGAAATGATGGGGCAAGATAAAACTTTTGTCCAGAGTTTCACATGATGGATCAAGAACATTGCTTTTCTTCATCTTTTAAGGCGCTTTAAGTACCATTTTGATGGCTTGATCTTGATCGAACACCGCCTTCACATCTACAAATCATTGCATTCATCATACAAGAATTTTCATAACCATTAGATTGGCGAATATAAAAGGTTAACAGTACCTATTGTGTCTTTGCACTGCACTGGACAGTGTAGATGTGAGCGGTGTGCTAATCAGCTTCTTCAGCTACTAACCATAAAAATCATAGGCATAAAGATCAAACTCTTCAAATTTGTGAGGTAGGCAATCCTAAACCCGAACAGTACTTACAGGTACAGCACCCGGATGGTCAACGCAGAACAGCCTATTGTCCCGGAGAACTGAATCCTTCAAATAGCGAAACCGCCGAAATGTAAGAATCAATTATACTTTTAAGATACTGCCATACTGGTATGAACTCTAGATTATATATTGACGGTATAAGACAACAGGCTCAGTAGGAAATTAAGGGATAAAATATGTGAATCAATGAGTTATGTATCTGTTCATATAATTGACCATTTAGTTGATAGCAACAACAAAAACTCCAAACACATTTATAATGGAAAATTTGGTGCCCACAAAAGTAGTCAATCTTTGCAAATGAAAATCCATTCAGCTGGAACTTCTAGTATTCAGTCATCTAGTAATTCATAGTAGTTTATAAAAAAACATTATTTGGAGAACAGTCATCATATGCCACACCAAGTAACTAAAATTACAACAAAAACTTACCAAGCCTGGTTCCAACAAGGTTAATGGGCAGACCTGGTGCATAATGTTTCAACTCTGGAATCCACTGCAAAGAAACTCAGAAAGGTCATGTCAAATTCGGATACACGAGAGCATATGCAGTCTAATTTCATTGCTTATCCCTAGAGCATAAAAGGAAGAAACTTGACTTCTTAGAAACATTATCATTGCTGGTCTTGCTGATGAGAGAAAATGCTAGTATGAAAATACCAGCCCCTCAGTAACTCAAAGGTCTTTAACGGATTTAATCTTCCCGACCTTTGATAAGAAAGTAAGAAAGCTGAACATATGAAACAATGAAAAAAAGCAGACAAAGAACCCAAAACTCGGTAACTTACCAGTTGTATCCCACGATCCAAAGATAACCGTGCTCCCATTGATAACCACATTGGCACAAAAGCTGTCGCATGTGGTTGGAACATAATCCTGCGCGACCAGTCTTAAGAAAACCAAGCCAAAATTCACATCATTCTACGGCAGACACTAGATTAATAATTTAACAACTTTTTATTCATTTAGAGACTCCTTATGTTGACTTCATGTCACCAGATAATTCACTTTAGTAGTCAAGCCAGAAACCAATACAATGTAAAGGAGCCTACATCGATAAGCGAAATTGAATTGCGGAACCGGAAGAGTACCTTGGAACCGAATAATGGGAGAGAATGGAGGCGTCCAACAACCTTCTCTCTCTTATCCATTCCTAACTGTATCCTTCTCTCCCGTTTGCAAGTTTTCAATTTTGCATTTTATTTGATTAACAATAAATGAAAGAAAATTCCACAAGAATTGGCAGAAAGAAAAATAAAGAAAGAAGAAATGAGACAAATCACCTTGTTAATATAATTTAAGAGTGTGATATTCAACGATGAAGAAAAGTATATATTACACATGAGACTGAAGTGTTCACAAACTGATCACCAAATAACTAATTTAATAACACACAATGCTGATCCCACGTAAAAGAACAGTTACACAAAATAAAATGAACTCACAGCAAACCAGGCAGAATGTGGAATAAGAACATTTTTGCAGCAAACCAGGCAAGAAACTACTTGGAAGCCTTCTTAGCAGCTTTCGCCTCAGCTGCCGCTGCTTTAGCTCCTGATTTAGCTAAGGCGGTTGGTTTCAAGACACTTTTGGGGTTCAACGCATTGCGTATCTTAAAAACAGCCCACGCTGTTCCAAAGGCATGCCCTGCAGCATCAAGACTTTCGTTTGTAGCTTTACCTGCTTCCTCACCATACCTATATCCAAAATTGTCAGCCCATTAGTCTACCTCTATGCTAACATTTTAACTGTCAAGTCAAATAATCATAAAATATATATCATCTCAACAAATTTATAATCCTATCGATCAATGAGATGGAGAAGGAAAACAAGAAGAAAATGTTCACAAACTAGCTGGCCTTGGTCTCAAAAGTCTGTCTGTATAAGATGACTAATGAGTTGGTTGGTTGGTTAAAGAACTACCTCTCTGAAACAAGTCCAGTAGTCACAGTCGATGAAGTTGACATAACATTTTTCCCAGCAACTTCAACGGCATCACAGACTTTGCCTGTCACACATACACGGTTTATGGCTTGTGATATTGTATATCCCAAAAGAAAACTATATACTCGTCCGACGACTAGAACACTAGACGTCAGTGGTTGCTTGCTGATGTAATTGACAAATAGATTAATTATTGAAAACTGTTTCCAGATAGGTGAGTGAACTTACTGAAACCGTCCAAAGAAGCGAGGACAATTTCTCCAGGCAAGAGACCCAAAAATTTCTTGCCCACTTTAGAATTAACTACTGAACTCGAAACAAATCCTGAAACTTTCACTACGCCAGAGAGAACTCCAGTGGCTACTTTCTCTGTCATCTTCGTCATCCTCTTAACCCTGTATAAACACTCAATAAGTCAACATATTATAGTCGTTATCTCGATTTACCAACACTAATTTTGGTAACTAACTGAATATAGAGAATCCACAACCACCGAATCTTAGAACATAAACATGGAAGAGAAAGTTGGACAATCAAGACGCGTTTGACATATCCAAATCCAACACTGTTTTATTTGCATGAGCAGACTTATGTTTCCTCCGCTAGTTTACTTCATCTGGAAATTGTAACTTAGAAAAGAGAAACAAGATTGCACCCACATTTTTGGACAGCAGTCAATATTTGATAAAGCCTAACAGCATACTGAGACAAGTAAAAAAATTATACCTTTTGATCCTTTTCAAAGTTTCTGGACTAACTTCAGTTTTAGACTTGGAGCTCATTCTCTTCATCATAACCTCATTCCCCCATTTTAACCTATCTATTGCCACGTCCCCAGACCACAATATCCCCTTTACTAACTTCCCCGACCCTTTCGCAATCAGTTTAGCAGCATTCCCGCTATAATCCTCCACATTAGGAGCCAATGTGGTCCAATACGCTGCACATTTCTTCTCCATCAACTCCCGCCGCTCCTTATCCGAACACAACTCACCAGGCGTCATCTCCTTCGCCATTGTCGCATCTAACACGGCCGACTTCTCACCCTTCTCCACAACTCTCTGTACCGAAAAGCTGCTGTAATGGTCCAAAATTCTGTCAAGCTCCGCTAACAAAAACTCTTGTCCTTTACACGCAAATGTCAATCCATAGCTCATCACATCCTCAACATCTGGGACGCTATTCTTCCCCATCTTATCCTCCGCTGGTGCGTAAAACGAGAAGAAGTATCGAGACTCATCAAGCTTCACAGCCGCTTGATCTTTAGTCAATGGCCATTGAATCTCATCTCCAACACGAGCGAGAACAGCCACAACATTCCCTCCTTGTGATAAAGACGTGATTGTGAAATCTCCGGAAGCCAATTGTATGCTGTAGTGTTTATCAATGAGGTGGAGCATAGCGCCAGGGAGCTTGATGATGGTTTGCTCCATGGATTGAGGTGGAGCGGAGGGAGGAGCAACGTAGTTGATATCTTCAGGGAAGAGATTGTTGACGAGATCATTCATGTCGAGGGTTGGGTAAAGCGATTCCTTTTTTGAAGATGATTGAGGATTAGGGTTAGGGTTTGGGTTGGATCGGTGAATTTGAGGGTAGAGGGATTGGGATGACATGTTGTTGTATGAGGGATTAGGGTTTGGATTTGTGGAATTTGGGGATTTGGGGATTTAGGGATTTGGTTGAGCTTGGAGATTGTGAAATGGCGTGAGGAGAAAGAAAGCGGTGGAATAGCGAGCGGTTAAAAATAACAGGTTCAACTTACAACCATATATTTATAATCAGATTGATTATTAGAGTAAAGTTGAAGAAGTCAAATAAATGTAAGATATTAACGCATGATTTAAATTGTTTATTAATAATTTAATGAATAAGATTTAATTAAAATAAAAAGGAAATTTATAAAATGGATATATGAAATGACAAATCACAGTCTAAATTATCAAAAATAACAAACAGGGGATCGATTTCAAGAATAAATAGATTTATAATGAGATTGATATTAGAGTTAATTTGAACAAGAAAATTCAAATAATTGTAAGAATTTAACGGATAAATTTAATAATAAACTAAATTATCAATTTTAATTATGGGATTTTCCATATCCAACCTACAGATCAGTAAAAATCAACAATTGAATTTAGTTTTTTCTGTTTGACAGAAGCTTATTATTTCTCAATACTTAATAAAAAAGATTGAGATTAATTATTTTAAAAAAAATATTTTGATAAGTTTAATTGTTGAATATAATTGAAAACATTGTGACTAATGTTTTGGTATCTCCTGATCTGAGTACATAACTGATTGCAACGGCTCAACGGTCTGAAGTCTGAACCTGAATATTTATATCAATTAATAAGCTCATATCTAATTGGGCCATTAAATCCGGCCGGCATGCATTGAAACCAACAACCTAATTAGAAGGTACTGTATTAATTAAGTTGTCTCCATGAAGACCTTAGACTACCGTGTTGTTTTTGACCGTATTAAACTGTTGATATTTCACACACGTACTTGTTGTACCTGAAATTACTAATTGTATAGAATTTACTCAGTTAATAAGTTGAAAAGTCACCGTTTTGATGTGAACTCGAGGGACAAATCAACCACCAACCTTGTTTTTGTCATCTGGTTTGTTGGGCCGAAAAGTCTGTTGAACCTACGCCCACATTGAGGCCAGTTTTGTATGCCCACAAACCTGTTATTTGCATTAAATGGTTAAAAATCATTGCAGAACTACGATTCTGTCTATATTACACCGAGAATCATTTTATAGACAACCGGCAGTAGACAGAATAAGATCCTGATATGTTACCTTTTCGGTAAAACTCTTCACTCGAATAAGAATCGCAATGGCAACCACCTTTCTTTTCCATCAAAATCACAGCATTATGCTCAGCTCATGGTCCCCAGATTCTGCTGGCAGGAATCGTAAGGATGCTTGACATGTGATTGATATCTGGGTCTTGTTTGGTCCCATTTTCAGAAATTTAGCAACGTGTAGTTGTAACTAGTGTATGCAATGTGGCGTGCCCTGGAGAACAACAACAGCGTATGCATTATTCAAACATTTGTACATAGACAAAATATAATTATATTGGTTGCGAAACAAACATTTTCATCAATTAAAGCTGAGGGGGGAAGAGTCAAGTGGATATCAATCACAAGACTAAGAGGAGGGTATCAATCAACCGTAAACTTACTTCAATGTAAAATAATATAACAGTGTAAAAATACATCCAGTGATATCCGCGACATCAAGATAAGCAGCATTCAGGTTTGGAGCTCATGTATAAGGCAACCAGAGCTAGATAGCTATAAAATGGTATTTACTACGACGAATTTCAGAAATATGTGCAACAGCATTGAAGGTTGGCACTATACCTTGTGGCAGAGTTTAGTTAAATCTTGAGCCTCTTGACCGATATAGCTCCATTTTACTTTTGGCTTCAGTAATCAATTTCTCCAATTTTTGGTTTTGCATTATTATTGGTTGCTTTAGAGCCCTTTCAAGAACAATGAGAGCCTCTTCTTTTGCCAGTTCCTCGCTGTCTGGTATGTTCAGAGAAATGTAGGATAACACAATCAATGCGGAGACTTGAACAAGTTGTTCACCGATATAAGTCAGATGTACCAAGTGTTTAACTCCTCCAGCCCTCAAAATAGCATTAGAGTGATCAACTCGGAGATAATTTTCAGGGCAAACAAATTTGGAAAGAGCATCTGCCGCCTCTCTGGAGATGTCTGCCTCTCTGTCGTCCAACAATCTCACCAATGGCAAGATCATTCTTGTCTCGGTTGACCTAAATGTACGGGCCAAATTCCCAATTGACTTCACGCAAGGGATCAGAAGTTCTGAGTCCCCTTTCTCTATAATATTGAAGAGCTGATCCACAACTGCTTTGCATGCTGGGGTGTTTGGCTTAAACGCGGATCTTCTCAGATCCGTATCCTTCTCAGCCACAGAAGTGATCTCCATCAACGCCATTGCAGAATTATACTGAACATCCTCAGTTCCCTTCTCCAACAAAACAGCAAAGCATAACAATGCTCTCGACTCAGTGATACTACGGCAGATAGGAGAATTATCTATTGCCAAATGCCAAAGAGCTCGCGCCGCCATTGCTTTCATGGTATCCTTTGTGGCAGTATCTTCAGACTCCCTACCTTTCATACCACTCCCATTCATCAAGCTATTCTGATGATGAAGCATGATATTGTTTGTCTGATGGTTAACAATATTCTGCGGTATCTTCTTCGTCATAGTACTGGCAACCACATCAAGCATCTGGTTCTGATGTCCATCCCCTAACGGATACTTAACCAAAAGCTTACCACTTTCATCCACTACCCCCTTTCGAACCCCACTACTTGATTCATTCCCATTTGTGTTATTACTAGCTAACACCAACGCATGGATAGAAGTAGCTTTACTAACAATAGCATACTTACTATGCTCCTGAACAGTCTCAAATGCCAAATGACTAACAAGCAGCCTAATAATATTATTCTGCGCAAATATATCTCTGCATTGCGGATAATTACCTGCCAATTCTGAGACAGCCCACGCCACAACTGCCTGCACCTTCATAGGCCCTTCTTTAAGCACCTTGGCAAAAACTGAACACACGCCAGCTTGAATCATATGCTCCACATTCTCAGGATCGCTCCCAAGCAGCCCAATAGCTCTCGCTGCATTCTCCTGCCCTTCTGGCTTCCCATCTTTAACCAACTTCAACAAAGGCACAACACCGCCTTCCTCAATGATCAACTTACCATACCGATCATTATCTCTAGCTAGTGAAACAAGCGTAGCTGCAGCGTCCGATCGGTCATCAAGCGATCCAGTGTACAAAATCGCAATCTGCTCCCAAATCAAACATAAAATCGGCTCGTTCGCCGCAATCGGCGGAAGCCCTAAATACTCATCGCCACGATCCGCCGCAGGCGCAGAAACCCTAAGTAACCACGAAACGTCTCCGATTGAGTTCTCCAACTGTGCGGACATCTTCCGAAACGACGCGGTTGGGATGATTGTAAACACGCGCTTCAACAGTCCGTTAGATCGGCACTTGAGAACTAACGCGTGCGCCTTTTCTAGAACTTGCTCAGTGTCGTCGATTATGCGTCGTGTTGGTCGTTCGTAGAGATCGTTGCTGGCTCTAGCGGCTTGACGGAGTAGATCGACGAGTTTGACGGTTTTGGATTTAAGCTCGGCGCATTCTTGTTTGAAGTTCGATGCTTCGTCGGCGATTTTGATGACTTGATCTGCTAATTGGATCGGTTTAGCGAGGATTTGTTTAACGAGGTCCGCCATTTACGGAGGTTGAGGGTGGTCAACGGTTTCGTTGACCGAAAGGGTTGTAGTCGAGAGAGATGGATGCGGAGTTGATTAAGGGGTTACGGAAGAGATGACGACGTCGCTTCGGTTGCGTTTGACAGCTGCGGTTTTAAAACGGAGAGAAGTTGACAGGGTGGAGGGGGTTTTGGTGTTTCGGGGGTAATTTGGCCAGTTACGTGGATTTGAAATTCTTCTTATAAGGTTTAAGTTATTAAAATATTGAAATTTAATATTTTAAGTGAAGCATTAAATTTCCAGAAGAATGAGTTTATAAAATTAAAAATTTCATTGATAAATATTTAATCATTAATAGCAATCGATTGTATTAAATATTTGACTAGAAATATGTCTAAGAAGTTACTAAGTTTTTTTTAAAAAATTATTTATATTTATATATCGCTTTAAGACCTTAAACTCAAGATGGGTACACCGAAAAGAAGATACGAAGTTTAGAAAAGAGATATTGCAAATTTCAAGAGTCTAAATTTTACACGTTTAAAGACCTTTTGCTGAGGTTCATGGGACCCTTATCTGGTGCAGCAATATTGTATGCAGCTAAATGCTGCAACTCTTCTAATAAAAAAATGTTGCAACTCTTAAAACGTTGTAGTTTTAGTATCTTTAAAATAAAATGGCGTAATTTTATTTCTAAAACCCTAATTGCACCAAATGAACCCGTCACAAAACGACGTCGTTTTGGACTGCATGCGATATGAATTCAGGTTCATGTGTGAATACAGTTATCCAAGCTGAGAGTTAGCCCAGCCCAAAACTGAATGATGGGCTTCGTAAGATAAAGCTTCAAGATCTCTGTTTGATATTAGACAAAGCTTGGAATCAGGGTAAATGAGGGTTAATAACACATAATTTAATCATTATTAGTCGACAAAACACTCCACGATAACTGCCGGAAATTCATCCGACAATTAATTAAGGTGGGTCATCTTGTGACTTCTTGTCTTCTAGTTCAAGACTTTAAGTGTAACGACGTAAATGTAATAGACACGGACCCCATCAATTAATAAGTCTAATCACATGTCACCTGGCCCTGAACTGAACGGACCCGAACAAATCCAGGTTCATTCATCGGTCTATTGCATTGACAGAATGACAGTTGGCTTCTACTTGTATTTTTTACTGTAGTTGGCATGCTGTAGATCTGCAGTTGCTGTCTACTGAAGTAGAATAGAATAGATTTCAACGGCTACTTTTTCCTTTTCGAATTTAAATTAAAGTGCACTGCAGCCACGTGACGCTACCGACTGGCTGCTTTGGTTTACTTTCAGGACCCATATACTGTTTCATTTTATTTGAATTTTGATTGGCGCTGGCTTAGGCGAGGGTATTGGCTGACTGTAGAGTACGTCAACCTATGCCACATTCAACTAATAGTCAATACTTTTCTTCAAAGTTCAGCTAAGGAATGAAATACACGAGAACAATGAACCAAATACAAATGCAAATACCCAATGAGAATAACTGAGCTAGAAACCTGAAAGGAACCAATCAAGGAAATGAAAACAAAGGCTGAAAGCTACAATGTTAAAGATTGGGAAATTCATGGAAAATTAGAGGTGATGACTGATGAGTGAATCAGGTTGTGGGTGAGGGTTGGGATGTGGGTTCAGCTGAGGATGCCGCGTCAGGGCCGACACGACAGCCTTCTAGCATGAATACTACATCAGACATGGTGGGTCGATCAGGAGGATCCGGGGCTGTGCATAACAGGCCAACTTTTACTCCAAGTAGAAACTCTTCCCATTCGGATGACTCAGGGTCGATTTCCAGCAACCCTGGCTCGAGGAGTTCGCTATTTGGCCTCTTTGCAGTTGCTTCTTTACCCATTTCACTATATCTTCATCATCAGTGAACATCACTGGCCTTTTTCCAGTCAGTAGCTCAAGTAGGACGATGCCGAAACTGTATACATCTGATTGTTTTGTTACTCGTCCTGTGAGCATTGTGTCCGGTGATACATAGCCTAATGTACCTACTGGAGTTGACATATCGGATGAGACCGTAGTTGTGAGTTTATCCAAGCCAAAATCAGAAAGATGGGCTTCGAAATCTGCGTCGAATAGGACATTTTGTGGCTTAACATCTCCGTGAACCAATGTGGATGTGTGGAGGAAGGCAAGGCCTCGAGCTATGCCCAAGGCAATTAGATGCCGCATAGGCCAGTTCAAAACATGACCATCTTGGTGAGATGCTTCTTGCAAGAGGGTTGCTAAATTCCCATTAGGCATGTAGTCATGGACAAGGAGTCTCAAGTCAGGTGGTCCCGCATAATACCCTCGCAGAACTGTTAGATTTCTGTGCTTGATTTTACCTAGGAACTCGGCTTCTTTTTTGAACATGTGCTCTTCAATCAATCCATTGGGTAATCTGCGTATGGAGAGAACAGTTCCATCACCGTAACATGCTTTGAATACTAATCCATATCTTGTTCTACTAAGCACATTTTCCTCATCAAAATTTCTGGTTGCTTCAATAGTCTCAGCCAAAGTGATCTTAGTGTTGAACATTACCAGCTTTGGTCCCCCATTCTCCCCACTGCTTCTACCTCCACTAGTTCCTGAACTTGCACTCGTTGAACTACGCTTCTTTTCTGTCGTTGTGCCTAGATAAAGCTTCTTGCGCCACTTGAAAAGATTGTATATATAGAAGCAGCAACACAAAGACAATAACAATGATCCACTCGAACATATTATAATCAGCCAAATCAGTTTCTTCCTCCTAGTTTTTGCATTACATAGAGTCTTCAAGGGCCTTCCACATAATTTCTGGTTCTCTGCAAATGCACTTGGATCGTGAAAGTGTGATCCAAGAATTGGTGGGATTTCCCCTTCAAGACTGTTATCTGAAACATTCAAATGATTTAGACCAGATAAGAGAGTTAAATCCTGTGGTATCCTCCCACTAAAGTTGTTGGTGGATAAATCAAGAACCATCAAGCTGGACAAGCTTGATAAGGATTCAGGAATAAACCCAGAAAGATGATTCATATCCAAACATAACAACCTCAATGCAGAACAATTTGATATCTCCTCAGGAATTGGGCCACTCAAATTATTGTTACCCAAATCAAGTACTTGTAACTTAGACAACCTTGAAAACTCTACAGGAATGCCACCTTCCAAATCATTCGACCGTAACTGCAAGACTTCCAAATCAGGACAGTTTCCAAGCTCTGGAGGAATAGCCCCAGAAATAATATTCCCAGATAGTGAGAGAACTATCAGTGATTTAAGGAAGCCAAATGTGCTCGGTATATGACCAGAAAATTCATTGGAAGTGAGATTTATATACCTCAAGCCTAATAAACTACTAAATCCTTCAGGAATCATCCCAGAGAAAATATTCTCTTGCAAAGCTATCACTTGCAGATTTGGCAACCCAGTAAGCGCAAAAGGCAATTCACCAGACAAATTTTGCTTGCTCAAATCTAGCACTGTTAGCTTATACAGATTTCCAATAGTCGCAGGAATGGTACCAGAAAATTCATTACTGCTTAAATTAAGCACCTGAAGTTGCCTCAAGTTACCAACATTATCCAAAATCTTGCCAGAGAATTTGTTTCCACTCAGATCCAGGGTAATCAAACTACCTAACCTTAACACTTCCTCTGGAAAATTTCCTTTAAGCCCATTAAGCCTCAAGCTCAATGTGCTCAACGCTGACAGATTGACAAATGTTGTAGGAACCGATCCAGAGAACAGATTTCTTCCAACAAACAATGTTGTCAGATTCTTTAAATCCCCCAGAAACGAAGGGATCTCACCACTGATCCCATTTCCTTCAAGATCAAAAACCCTTAAAGAACTGAGGTTCTTCAACTCCACGGGTAGGACACCACTGAAGGAATTGTTAGCCAGCCTCAACTCCTCCAACAGCGACAACTGACCAATATCCTTTGGTATCTCCCCAGTAAATCTGTTTCCAGAAATATCCAGCATCCTAAGTGATGTTATACTACTCAGCCAAGTAGGAAACACTCCTTGAATCTGATTCTGCTGAAGATCCAACACCTGAAGCACACTGAAACATTTCAGGCTTTCCGGCCTCACCAAATCCGTGAATGCATTAAACCCCAAATTCACACTCTTCACGGTCGGCTGATTCGCAGACACATTACAAAACAATGAATAAGGAATTGAACCAGAAAGATTATTCCTAGCAAGAGAGATCAATTCGAGCTTCGGAAGCTCTCCGATCCCAACCGGAATCACACCTTCGATCTGATTTCCATCAGCGCTAAACTGCACAAGCGATGAACAGTTCGCCAACGCAGACGGCAGAGTTCCTACCAACCGATTGTAATCAAGCCACAAAGACTTCAAGTGCTGTAGGTTCCCAATCCCTGCCGGAATCACGCCGGTGAAACTATTGAAAGACAGATTCAATGCCGTCAGTCCAAACAACACGCCAACACTCGCCGGGATCTCGCCAGAAAACTCATTGAACGAGAAGTCTAGATACTTCAAACCTCTAGGCATCTCAGCCGGTACTTCGCCGGACAACATGTTTTCGGCTAAATTGAGTATCTGCAGTCCCGTAACACTCCCGATCTCAGCCGTCAAGCCTCCGGAAAATTCATTCTCCTGAAGAAACACCGACCTCAGCGACGCGCAGTTCCACAACGAGTTCGGAATGGTTCCGTTCAGCGAGTTGGAACGGAGATTGAGCGTCTTAAGATGAGTCAACTCGCCGATACGACCACTAACGACACCGTTTAGTTGCAACCCCGGAAGCCGAAGCTCAATGACTTTACCATTCTCGCATATGACTCCACGCCAGTCACACGGCGCGGCTCGCGTAGTTCGATCCCAGCCGGTCAACGCGCCGAGCCTGTCATTAAGTCCTGCTTTGAAAGCGGTCAAAGCTTCGATTTCAACCGAATCTCCACTCACTTTGAAACATTGAAACCACGTCAAGGTTAGTAAAAGAGTCAACGGAATTAGATAAGGTTTCCGTTTCATGATAGTGATCGGAAAAGTGGCCGGAGGAGAGGGGAAGAGGAGGACGTTGGAGTGAGTTTTACTCTGGTGTGTTAATTTAGGTGTCTGGAGATTTGCAGAGCAGTGGGCTCAAGGGCGCTTTGTTCGAGGAGATGCCTTTTGAGGAAAATGGGCCTCCGATGGGCCCGATGAGGTTTTAGCCTTTGTGATAGTGAATGATTGTGTAGTTTGCTGCATGCTGCGCCAATTTTTTTATTTATAACAATTCAAAACGACCCAGTTTCAATCATGAAATGATAAATTACGTTATGTTACTAATATTTTAATTTTAAAATTACTGAACCTTTAATATAATGATGCAGTTTTGATTTTAAACGATGTAATTTTTATTATAATCGATTAAAAACTATAAAAAAATTATTTTTTGGTTGCAAATCGCACAATGATGCACCGGATTTCATTCCTGATGTGTCTCCTCATGCCAAAATGAATGGATATTCAAAATCAAACAAATTAAATTGTTCACTTCCAAAATATAATTAATATCTCTCATATTTACTTAAATTTTAGAGTAGTATTTATTGTTTTGATAAATGGGTTAAAATTTACTTCCATAATTTCAGAGACTGAATTTTAATGGGTCAAATTGGTAGTCAAATTTTGCTGAAAATGATGAAGGTTTTCTTATAGACAAGAGTCAGCTTCCCATCCGCTTGCTGAAGTTTATGCAATGGAATCATAACTTGGAATCGAAAATGGGAACATTGTGAGATTGAAATAAGTAATTTAGATGCAATATATTACAACATTTATGAACCGAAATCAAAATACTACCACTAAAAAATTCATTCATATAACTTCGTCCACAGGGATTGAGTTCACGAGAAATAAGTATATATGAGACGGAAGAACTTAATCTTAGTCGTTGATTTGATAATCTGAGGTTTAAAATCGGTTCTTATTAAATGAGCGGTTGGATTTGCAAAACTTTGCCGATTTATTTAGAAATAATCTCATCAATTAAATTATTAATAATTAACTATCAAAATCGTATCTCACGGTCAAAATGTTTATCTTTAATGTACGATCAAAATGTTAACAATGGATAAAACGAAAAACCTAGTTATTTATAGTGATTTTCTAATTTCTAATCGATACCAGTTTGTCAAACCACTAAAAACATTTCAAAAAGAATCAATCTAATCCGACCAAATCATAAGTCCAATTTTTGAACCCTAATGAATATCACGGATTAGATTTTGTGTCGTCTAGGAATTTCCACTTTTTTAAAAATTTGAATGTGAAATTGTATCATTACTGTTTTCACCTTTGAATATTTTAGAAAGTATCCAATAAAACGACTTCGTTTACATTCAGCAGGCTTATAGTACATCCTTCTTCCTAACCCAAACCTCCAACCGCTCCGATCTCGACTGAGCGCCTCTGCCGCCTTCCTCCGCTCTCCGGCTGTAAATCCGACACGAATCGACCACCGTATCTGCCTGAACCAAGGCTTGCGATGGGACTTCTGAGCATCATCCGGAAGATCAAGCGCAAGGAAAAGGAGATGCGCATTCTCATGGTGTAAGCATCTCTCTCAGTTAGTCTCATTCCCTAGATCGGATTTATTATTCATTTTTAACGCGGATGATTTAAGGTCGCAGAGGTTTGGACAACTCCGGCAAAACGACAATCGTCCTGAAAATCAACGGAGAAGACACCAGCGTCATCAGCCCTACGCTCGGCTTCAATATCAAAACTATCGTCTACGATAAGTGAGTCAGTCTCTCGGTTCACTCTCAGTTCAAAATGTCCTAATTTGATTTGATTTGATTTGTAGGGTTGTAAGTTTTAACTGATTGATGAATAATGTGGTTTTGGATTGTAGGTATACTCTCAATATTTGGGATGTTGGAGGGCAAAGAACCATTAGATCGTACTGGAGGAACTATTTTGAGCAGACGGATGGGTTGATATGGGTGGTTGATAGCTCAGATCTTAGGCGATTGGATGACTGTAAGATGGAATTGGATAATCTACTGAAAGAGGAGGTGTGTTTTTTATGTTTGGATGAGTTGTGGTTGAGTATTTGGTTGATATCGTTTTTTACTCGTTGTTGCAGAGGCTATCAGGGGCTTCCTTGCTTATATTTGCTAATAAGCAAGATATACAGGGCGCACTTACGCCATCTGAGATAGAAAAGGTAGTGTGCTGTGATGTAATGTAGTGTAGCTGTTTAGATATGGAATGTGTGTTTTGTTGTTTGTTTGCAGAGTATAGTCGTCTGTTTTGGTCATGCGTAGTTGAAGCTTGTGGCTTTATGTTAATTTGTTGAAAATGTATCCAAAGCTTGCCTGGAGATTTCAGTGGCACCTTGTGTTTGTGATCTTCCTCAGATTTATGACTACACATAAGTGCATAACTATATTTTATACATTAGCAGTAAGCAATAGAATTATAGAAAATTCTTTTGTTGTGAAGCTCTATGTTTAAAAAAGTGATATTACTTCTAATTATTATTTTCAACTCACTGAAAATGTTTAGAGTCTTTACAACTAATGTGGAGACTTTGTGGTAGGAAAAGCACTTGTGACATGATTCAAATGCATGTACCGGCAGCAATCTTGTTATTTCCGGTTGTATTCAACTTCCCTTTAACAACCAGCAAAAGTTACCCTTGTGTTTTTCTGATGGAGAGGCTTGTTTTCGATATTGTATTATATGGGAGTTATGACCCTGCTTATCCTTGTCATGAGAATGCCTAGATTCATGGTGCAGATCCTTTCTGCTCGTGAGCTGGTTTCTTTCTATGATTTGTTTGATGGTGTATTTGTGGATTTTCCATTTGCATCACAGCATTATTCTTCCTTTTTATCTTGAACTTATTAATCGTGTACTTCACCAGGTCCTCAACCTAGACGCCATGGACAAAACACGACATTGGAACATAGTTGGCTGCAGTGCCTACACTGGTGAAGGACTGCTTGAAGGCTTTGATTGGCTAGTCCAAGACATTGCTTCCAGAATTTATGTACTCGACTAAACTTAAAAAATCTTAATGTACAAGTGACCAAGCTTTTAGCTTTTATGAATTTTGGTCTTCAATGCAGCTTATACCACTTTCATTTTGAATATTGGATTATTGCCTTATTGGTTACCAATGAAGAGTATTCTTGGACAAGTTTTTAAGTAAATTAATGCTACTAGTAACATATTGTTTTACATTTTCAATCAAAGACAATATTTTGGCAAACGGGCCGAAATATTAATTGGATATGTAAAAAAACTCAATAATTTTCATAAGATTATTGTTTATATGATGTTTTGCAGTTGATAAGAGTTAGTTACTGGATGGCATCTTGTGGAAAGAAGAAAAATGGGGACACGAGAGAGGGACAGAGATCTGGAGCGCCTCATTCCTATCTCCACAGTAGCCATTTCCGATGATCCAGATTCCAAATCATCCACTCCCAGTGATTCTCCGGTTTCCACATCTTCATCTTCCTCCGGAAAAGAGGTTTGTCTTTCTTGTTCCCCAAGCTTTTTTGATTAATCTTACCGTGCTGCAGTCTTCAGACATGTTTTAATCTTGCAGATTGAATTTTGATGCAGGCTTTAACAAAAGTGATCAGAAGCTGGGCATGGAAGAAGTTTATGACTGGATGGTAAGTTTCATTAGATGATATTCATTGAGCTTTTTAGACTAACTTCCTTCTAGTGAGTTTTCCATCACTAACTTTGACAGAAAAATGGCTTATGTATCATTTGCAGTGTCATTCTACTTCCTATTGCCGTTACTTTCTACATTACTTGGGGCTTTTTTCGCTTTGTGGATGGATTTTTCTCTCCGGTGTATACTCATCTCGGCATCAACTTATTTGGTCAGTTCAAGAATCTAATTATTAAACCAACCAATCCCATTGAGCCTGATTCAACTGAATATGATGAATTGTGATTCTTGCAGGTCTTGGATTCATGACTTCACTGACTTTCATTTTCTTGATTGGGGTGTTCATGTCATCCTGGCTTGGAGCATCTGTTCTGACTCTGGGAGAGTGGTTTATCAAGAAGATGCCGCTAGTCAGCTACATTTACTCTGCGTCGAAACAAATCAGTGGAGCCATATCTCCAGGTCAGTCAGTAGCAGATATCACTTGCATCTAAGGCGATTCAGTTGAAAGCTAATGACTGACATTCATGTCTAGCAATTTCAGATCAGACTACTAATGCCTTCAAGGAGGTAGCCATCATCAGGCATCCAAGGATAGGTGAATACGCATTTGGATTCATAACCTCAAATGTTATCCTACGCAAGAGCTCAGGCACCGAAGAACTTTGTTGCGTCTACATTCCTTCAAACCATCTCTACATTGGAGACATTTTACTCGTCAACCCAAATGATATTCTAAGACCAAATCTTTCAGTACGAGAAGGCATTGGTACGTAAGATCTCAAATCCATTTACACAAATATTTAACTCGATTCCAGCACCTGCTGATATCTGTTTCTTCTTCTTCGCTTTGTTATAGAGATTGTCATCTCAGTAGGCATGTCAATACCTCAACTGCTGACCACAGTTGAAGCACAAGCCATTCTCTCAGCAAGGATCGGTGCGAGATTTTCAGCATCACATATTCAGTAAGGATCATCACTAGTACAGAACTGATCAGTATACATGATGATCTGCTTTGAAATAAAATATTAATCTATTTCATAAAAGAACATAATCGAAATTTACAGTTTTTAGTAGTCGAAGTTTTAAGACCTTATTTATACTCGGGGCGCGTCACATAGCTGCTATGATATTTCGAACGATTTAAACATTACTTATCGACTTGAGCTCGATCTTCGAGGTGCATCGTGCATTCCTCCCTTCGAACAATTGCTCGATATCCTCTAAATTAACTCCTCTAGTTTCAGGACAAAAGAAGTAGAAGAACACCAAAGCCAACAAACTCATTCCAGCAAAGAAAAAGAAGCTTCCTCCAATTGTAATAGCTTTGTAGAGTGGAATGAACGTAATCGAAACGACAGCGTTTGTCAATCTGTTTACCGCTGCACCAATCCCAACTCCTTGGGCCCGTAATTTTAGCGGGAATATTTCCGAACTGTAAACCCAAGTAATCGGACAAAGCCCAATTGAGAAAAAGGCCACGTAGAGATAAGTAGCAGCGATGCAGAGGATAAGAGCCCATGAAAGCTCGTGAGATGCACGTGACACTATAGTCAAACCAAGTCCAAGTAAAGTCAACGCTAGGAACATGCCTATAAGACTTATGAATAAGAGCTTTCTACGTCCAGCTTTGTCTATGAAAAATGTTGAAGCGAAGATGAATACAACTTTTGTGACACCAACACCGATGGTGGCTAAAAGAAGCTTGCTTTTGTTGTGTACACCGGCTAGGTTGAATATCCGAGGGCTGTATAGGATGAGAGCTTCGATGCCCGTTGCGTGCTCGAAGAAATGGATGCCGATCGCGGCCAGGAGGATACGTCGGACAGCGTGTGTAGGATGTAGAAGAATTTCTTTCCATACACCTTTTCCTTTGTTATTTTTTGACACTTGAACCACGTCATATGATTCGTGTAGTTCGACGCCTGCTGCGAGCTTTATCTCGTGCAAGCGTTGTTCTGCCTCTCGGGACGTATTGGAGACTTTCAAAAGAATGTTTCTAGCATCTCCAACACGGCCTTGTAAAACAAGCCATCGCGGGGATTCTGGAAGTTTGAGAATCCCCAGTGCTAAGATCAGCGATGGTACGGCGGCTATGCCTAACATAAGCCGCCATCCTAATTTCAAAGGCATTTTTCCGAAGAAGTAATTTGATACGTAGCCGGTTAGGATTCCAATACTGATGCACAGTTCTGGGAGGGAGGTGAGGAAGCCTCTAGTTTTTGTGGAGGAGATTTCAGCTGAGTACACCGGGGCGATCATGAGTGCGAAACCAACGCCTATTCCGGCAGTGCAACGGCCGGTGATGAGTATAGCAAAGTTGGGACCATAGCCCATGAGCACTGATCCAATGATGAATATGATGGAAGAAATGCAAATTGTATATCGTCTACCTATGTAGTCAGATATTCGACCGGCAGCCAAGGATCCGAAGAGCGCGCATAGGTTCAAAATTCCGGCTAGAACAGAGACTTGGGTGTCATTGATCTTAAGATCCTCTTTGATGTATATCATAGCTCCACTCATCACTCCAGTATCTGCAACAAATAAAACGATCACTCAAGTCTTGTAATAATTCAATTTCATGAGATATTTTGTTTCAGATTTTCATATAAATACCATAGCCAAAAATGATGGAGGTCATGGACGCTACGGCGGCACACGCAAGCGAATAACGGTTGATCTTGTCCGGTGCAGGATTCTGATCATCAGCAGTTCCTACTTTCACCATTTTTTTCTAAACTTGTCTAGAGAGTTTCGAAATAAGTACAAGGTTGATACAAAATGAGGTACTATTTATAGGAAATGGTAACGGTGCATGTGTCGAAATTGTTTAATGTTTTTAGGACAACATGGGATTTAATGTTTAATTGTGTGTTTTATTAATTAATTATGTATTAAACTTGTATGAAGATGTGGTCATAGTGAAGCTCGGCAGAACCGTTGGCCAACAAGGTCACCTGGTGTACAACTCTAGACATTAGAGTAATGTCTGCCTCTGGCTGTGCTAATCGGAAAAATTGAAGTTGTTTGATGACGTCATGCATTACGTATATCTTTACTTACCTTGTGCTAATATCAGATTAAAGATTTTTTATTAGTAGCTATTGTTTCTTTTTCTTTTCAAGCAGTTTTTTATTCCCATCCACCAAGCTAATCTCTTGTGGTGGTAATTAAAATCTCTGTTCTTGTCGACCGAACTCGAATTTCTTTAAGAAATTTTAAAATAAATCGGTGAAAAGGAACTATAAAAAAATTAATTAGCGTAAGAAGAGGACATAATTTCAGTCGTTGATTTATTAATCGAACGATTGAGATTAAAGTTGATTTTAATTAAATATGCGGTTGGTATTTGCAAAAAACACGAGCGGTTGAATTTGACGTTTATTTTTTGATTAAATCTCATCTGTTAGATTATTATAATCAATAATGGAATTATGTCTCACCGTCGTATAAAAATTTAAATGTCATCCTAGAATTTTTTTCCCATTTAGACATATATTTAAAAATGTATATTGCTAAGTATTCTATTTTTTGTGGTATAAGATGGTTTGGATGTAACCGTGCAAAGTCCAGTTCAACACGATTAGATAAATGTTATGGATTTTGTATTTTCTAGTCATTGTAAAATTTGTTACTATTAGTTACAGGAATGAGATTCCATGCATCATGCTGCAATTTACAACGAATTTAAAATTTCTTTTTATTCAATTTCAGTAATATAAATTTGAGGTCTAGTAAAATGATGTCGTTTGGATTCACAATAAATTGAAGCAAGCGTGATCCTTACGTAAACGTATACTGATTAATTAGGTTACTAATGGTGTGTTCACTTTGCCGGAATGTAATCACTTGGAATGGAATGAAAGGATGAATCTAAAATGAAACTATGTCCAAATTTATCATTCCATTCCCACGAAATGCATTCCATTCCGACGAAGTGAACACACCATAAGTATCCGACATTTTCACACAAATTATTTATCTTATTTTTAATATGATTATACAGCAATTTCTGTTAATTGGAAATACGGTATGATAAGAGAATCCAAACAGCAGATAAGGATTTAAACTGGGGTGCAAATGTGATACCGTGGTAAAGTAGAATTCTTGCACTGAAGGATATTTTTGTATTTAATCTAACATGCATGTTCACATTTGCTGGTATTTGAATTTAATTTAATAATATGAAATGACAAGAATTGGATAAAAGTGACATCAATTAATGGTCAGTCAGAGCTGTTAGTTTAAGCTAGCTAATCTTAAATGCATTTGATTTTATCATCTGAATTGAGAAAGAAGAAAAGATGGACACAATTTTCATCTTGAATTTATCCAGATAGTTTATAAGATTTGATTTTTGAGAAATGTGTCATACTTTTCTACCTTTCAAATTGATTCAATAGATGAACTTTGAAAATTCATAGTTTTGATGAAACATATTAAAATGAAAAAATTGTAAAGGGTTTAAGATCGTATCATATGTAATCGCTATCGGAAAAAAAGAAACTGTTTAAGAATACTTTCTTGAATTAATAGAGTAAAATATTTAACTAGTTCAAAAATATTATTGGCCGCACGAGATATAAATCCGCAGTTTGGAGACTCAAAAATAATGTTGCAAGTATTATCACTGGTGCTAAACTGAACTTTTTTATTTGTATTGCAATGCAAATGATGTCACAGTTCTTGCAGCAAAGACTGAAAGGCTATCAGAAAAATAAAGCTCCACATCTAGAACCGATCAGTTCACCAAAATGCATAAACATCGGAAAAATCGGGCAGTATATCAATGATGAATGAAATCAATAACAAACCTAAGTTTGGGCTCAGGGTCTGATTTCTCTCTGATGATCAGTAAAGTACTGTACCGAATATAAACTCGATCAATTTCCAAATGGGGGCTTTTAAGTATCCATACAACTCACCTACTATCAGAAACTTCAGTCATGACCTGCAAAGTAATTTAGTTAGCAATTGATAAGCAAATGAAGATAAAAGAAATGCCAGCGCAGCTTGATAATTTGTGAAAAGAAAAAAGACGAAGCTTTTAGTTGATGTTGCATATAAATAACAACTCTTTCAAATGACTGCAAAATTGAATCTGGATTTAGCATACTTAAGTAACCTGAAATGGGACTTTGCAATAACATTGTTTGGAATTCTAGTGCAGGTTTTTGATGAAGGGGCCAAGTATCTCTATCTACCACCTCAGTCTTGGCCTAGTGATTTGTGTATCTGACCTGCATTGTGTGCAATCATAATCAATTAATAATATGAAAAGAAATAGCAACATGGTATTTAGTATGCTTACACATCGAGAGTAAGGGTCAATCTAGTTTGTAATAAATCCTGGTAGGAAATTTATTAACACAGGAAAAACACAAAGTAATTAACCCAAAAACTTTTGTAATCAGTATCAGTAGAATCACATTTGATCTGAGCTTGTGTACGTTTGGAAACTTACTTACCCAACACATTATTATAACACAACACAAATTAATACCTTTATTTTAATCTCGTACTCTATCTCTTCTTCTTTCCCGAGTGGCCATCTTTTGTCCATATCTAGCAAGTATATCCGCCAAATCAAATTGCCCAACCTCTCTCAATTTTTTTGCCATATCGGCAAACATCCAGACTCCTTCATCGTTAGAATAATAATGTAAAAATTTATTGTAGTCAAATTTAGGCACTTCAAGTCCTTTATTCAGCACTCTTTCAACGTACTTTGTTGCTTCTAAATCCCTTCCGGCATTAACCAGACCTCCAACAAAAATAGTGTCGAAATTAACTAATGGATCATCTCCTTTTCTTCCTTTCTTGCCCATATGACCTTGTAATAACATTACGTAAGTATGCATGGTAGGCTCGCACCCTTGCCTTATCATCGCCCGAAAAACTTGAGTTGCTTCACCAGGCTTTTTCAACCTTAATAACCCCTTGATTAGTCCATGATAAATACTGATTCCTGGTTTCTCAATACCTTCCAAAATACCATATGCTTCATTGATTCGGGATCTTGCCAAAAGCCCGTAGACTAAATATGATAGTGTCTCGTTATCAGCCGCAATTCCCCTTTCGCGCATTTCGTAAAACAGTTGATTAGCTTCAACAATTTTGCCTCTCTTGCACATCCAGTTTATCAGAATTTTATAAGTTGAAAGACCCAAGTTACAATTGTACTTCACACTCATGGCTTGGAAAAGCTTGAAAGCGTCACTAAACTGATTCTGCTTGAGCATTGTTTCCATCAGTTTATCTACTGAACAAATATCGATTCCAAGCCCTTGATCCACCATGAGATTCCATAGCTTACACGCTTCAACAAGATCACCAGCATTGCAAAAACCTTCAATCAAAAACCTGTACGTGATCAAGTCCGGCTTAATAAACTCCCCCAACTTGAAAACAACAAACTTGGCCTCATCCAACAAGCCTATCACGACACAAAGTCTCAACAACCTTGTTCAAAACAACCACATTATACACATACCCGTGCGAATTCATTACATGAAAAACCTCCACACACTTTTTCAACTCCCTAGCCGAGGCCAAACCTTTAACTGCGACTCTAAAGCTCTGATCACTAACCAACCTTCTTTCGCCCATTAGACACACCAAATCCCACAACATATCCATATTCTTAGCTTTCCCGCAAATATCAACCATCTTGTTAAACGACACCGGCGTGTGATCAAACAACTTAAGCGACTCAGTATAACAGAAAAAATTATAAACTGGCTTCCATGAGTAAGGAAACTTGTTACAAACTTGAAGAAAAAACTCGTGATTCACAGCTCCCGAGCTATCGCTATTCTTAATAGCCGAAGTAAGGGACTTGTGGAGCTTCATGGGCGTGGCATTTTGCTGCTGGTATAGAACTGTACATACCCGGTTGAGATGATCAGATTGAATTGCTAATTGGGACTTGGATGGCAAAGAGGATGTGAACATACGCGATTGGTAGCAGCAGCTGTTGACGACACCAACAACAACCCTAACCCCAGTTGCTCTTCTACCAAACATTTACATCAAAGTTTCAAACTTTGGATTCTAAATGGCGTAAAAGCAGTAAATTTTCAATCTTTGGATTCTAAGTTGCTCTAAATTTGAAACCCGACAAAACAAAGCATAACCTAGGACTAGAACAAATTTAGGGTTATGATTTCAGACCGAGAAAACTGCTTGATTGCGTGAAGGTTTGATTTTAACGGACAAATGATACCTCTAGAATAATTAAGGAGGCAGGCGGCAGCGGCAGCGGCTTCGTCTGGTCTGGTCGGATGTTTGATATCAGATTCCTGTTCAAGTTGGGGAATCGGATGCTGTTTGCTGCGTGTATGAAACGTTGTCGTTTGCGTTCTTCTCTCTCGCCATCCAATTTTTTTCATTTCTTATTTTGTTTTTTGGAAGTTTTATTATTAATACTGTGACCCCCGACTTTATTTATTATTACGGTTAGGTCCCCATATTTATGAATTAATTATATTTCAATATAAATGAATCCTTATAGTATCGTTGTTGAACAAATAAAATAAATGTCATAAGAAAAAGGAAATAAAATTTAAAAGGAAATAAAAAGAAACAGGAAATAAATGGGAATAGGAAACACTAAAATATTTGTGAAATCCAGCATTAGAAAATCTAAGCAATATTTGTTTCTAAATTACTCATTTGGGTAATTGCCAATTTTAGAGATTCGCATGATTATTTTTATGTATAAATAGGTTACAAAAAGTAACAAACAGAACATCTTGCAAATTACAATACTCAGTAAAACACAACAGTGTCTGATCAGAGAATGAAGAGCAACAGCATGAAGTTATCTGCACTTCTTTTAGTTGTTTTGTTCTTTGGTTTTGCTATTGAAACCACACACGCCAAATTCGGTAGATGTTTCGGCAATTGTATGATAAACTGTGTACTTCATGGTATAGATGCAGTTACCTGTGCTGCAGTATGTGTGCCTGAATGTTTATTCATCGTCGGCGTAAAATCTGTTAATCTCGGTAAAGCTTTGAATCGTCTTGGAGATGGAGCTGAATATTGCACTCTAAAATGTGCTGCGTCTCAATGCTCTACTTATATTCACAGACAAGGTGATTTTACTGGTTTTTTAGTATTCAAATTTGATATTTGCTTGATGTTACAATCACTAATTCTTTCTTACTTTTTCTTTTCAGATTTTGAACATAGTAAGAATTGTGCTAATGGTTGTCTCGGAGGTTGCGTTATGGAAAATTGAATCAACGGTCGAAGTCGCGAAAGGATTCTTAAGGAAGATAGTTCACTGAGTTTATGTACTTTTATGTTTAAATGCCTGAAATGTGATATGCTAGAGTAGAAATAGTTTTGGAAGTGTAGTAAATGTTTTCTCTTTCAATAATAAATTATTTCTATACTACTCTTGCCTCATCTCATATGCACCATAGCTTCATCAGCTGAGATAAAAAATTTACTATTTTGAAAATTAATTTTGATTCGTAATAGAAGAAACTTAAAAGTAATATAATCATCAAATCTAACGTCTGTACGAGTACATATATCAACAGGATTCAGATTCAGTACTGCAACAGCTATTTGAAGCGACCCAAAACTACGTAGTTTTGATAAAGAGTTCATCCAAAACTACTTAGGGTTATAGTGAATAACATCAAAGTAATGCCGTTTTGATCCTCGCAGCAAATAGCTGCGCTACACCGAATCCGGATCCATATCAACTTTCCATTTGATGAAAATACTTATTACACAAAGAAGGGGCAGCACAGAATTTGAAGACATAATTGACATATGAAGAAACATGGGACGGGTTGCATGACCTTCCGTGAAGCATGCAGCCGACCACAGACAGATCATTTCAGTCCATCCATTGTCTCTTTTCTCCTCCTTTGTATATGTTTTTATGATCAACCTTCTACGCATCATTTTTATTTAATAAATTGAATTAGTTTGACTATACAAACCTTATGATGCCTGGTTTAATGTCCTATTCCTCATCGTATCCGACAGTCTCTGTAAATCCACTGCTCCCTCATCCATCGACATGCCAACCTGTCCTCATCCATCTCCAGCTCCACTTTTCCTACACCATCATATTTGATATTTATACCTCCAATCCCCATCTCCAATCCACTCACAAGTCACAATCACTCCAAATGGGAATCTGCAGCTCGGCCGACGCCACATCGGTAGCCACAGCGAAGCTCATAATGCCCGACGGACGTTTACAGGAATATTCACATCCGATCAAAGCTTACTACGTTTTACAGAGATTAAAAAGCTCTGCTTTTTTCATATGCAATTCGGATCGGATGGAGTTCGACGACGTCGTTTCGGCGTTAGATGATGACGAAGAGCTTCATGTTGGTCAACTCTATTTTCTATTACCGTTGACTTTGTTGAAGTATCCGTTGAAAGCTGCGGAGATGGCTGAGCTGGCTGTTAGGGCTAGTAACGCGTTGATGAAGAGCTGTAACGGCGCGTGGTTGAGGGTAGAGAGTGAGGTAGGGAAGAGGGTGGAGATGAGTCGGAGTGTGGATGGAGGTGGAGGTAGGAGGAGAAGAGCGGCGGAGGATGGTGGGAGGCGGCGGCGAAGGACGTGTTCTATGGATTTGGGTGTGATTCCGGAGTGAGTATAACTCGATGGATAAGATCAGGAATCTGTTGAAATGTTGGGGCTAAAATGTGAATAGGTTTAAATTACGGGGTGGAAACGTGATTGAAAGTAGCTGAGGAGTGGATTTGAGGAAAAAGAATTATTTTATTGTATTTTATTAAAAAAACAAATTAATTTGGATTTCATTAATTTTGACTCGAATTAAAATCATCAATCTAAAGGAACAGTGCCTAACGATCGGTCATTTAGTATTTGCTCGCAATTTCACGGTTCGTTTCTCCTGATCAATGCAATCACCAAGAAGTTCTATTGTCGTAATTGAAAAATAAGTTGCCAGACCACATTCGACACAAAAAGAAACAATTAAACTTTAAAAAATTGCCTAACAAACCTCAACACAATCTGATCAATATTTTTAACTGTTCATTTCATTCAATAATTTGTATTCATGTCTTGTTTACTTAATATTGTTTCTAACAACTCCTTGGTAATTGTGTTGTCGGCATATTGAAATTGATGTGGTTTAATTTAAATTTATCAAATCAACGAAATGGTTTAATTAAACGATGATTAATTGAACCGAACAAACTAGACATACCAGTGGGTCCGACACTCCACGTCGTACCATGCCACGTGGATTTTATGAATAAATAAATATTTAAATAAAATATAAAAATGAGAAGAGAGGAGGGAGACGTTATCTGCTAGCAGCTCATCCACTCAATTCTTCAATCACTTGTTCATCCCACCAATTTGTGGATCCAACAAAACCCTAGTTTTGAGAATTGAATTTGGTCAGTTCACCTTAACTCTACTTTTGTTGTCAGCTGTGTGTTTATTCCTTAAACAGAGTTTTTGGTTTTTGATCGAGTGTTGAAGGATAATTTGCTAGTTAATTGTTGTTAGAATTTTTAGGAGTTGGTTTTTGTGGTTGTTTATTTTTGCAAAATTGTTGGGAGTTGAAATTTTGTTAGAATAATTGCTGTCTCTTTTGTTGGGGTTTTTTGTAGTGTAAAAGTGAATATTATGATGTCTCTAGAGGCTGCTGTTGGTCTGAACATGAGCATATTTTGCAATAGATTAGTGTGAATTTTGGTTAATTGCAATAAATGAAAATGTCAATAGCATGGCAGGTTAGTGTTATGTTCATCAGTTGTTTTTGAAGTGCAAAGGTTTTTTTGGGCCGAAGTTTACAGCTTACTAGGTATTGTGTAGGTAGTTGATGGCGGTAGTTGTGTCCAACCCAGCCAGGGTTATCAAGTTAAGGCCCCATTACATTAGTCATAATGTGAATTTTATCAAGACTTCGTATTCTCGGCAACAAAGTAGGACGAGCCAGTTTCGTGGCGTGGCTTGCCAGTCGAGTCCCGACTCAGATGATTCTTCTGTAACCGTAAGGCATTTAGTTTAGTGTATATTGTTTTACTCTTGGCATGCGCATCCTTTGGTTAGCATTACTTATGAGTAAGTGACTGAGTATGTCTGTGCTTTCAAAGGAAAAGTCAAAGAGCGAAGTTGTGGATGAGAATACTCAGACTTCTGAACCATCTACGGATTTTGGGCTACCTGAATACCCCACGAAAGATCTTAATCGGAGGATAGCTGTCGTGTCTGTCGTCGGTGCATTCGGTTTATTTTTGTCTGGGAGACTTGATTTCGGTGTTTCATTGAAGGATTTGTCTGCTGCTGCTCTACCTTATGAGGAGGTGTCCTCTCACACTTGCTGGACCTGAACTCGCTTCTTCAGTTTTTGTTTAATTTGTGTTTATACATTTGCTTCAAATTTCCTAATGGTCAGTGCTTAACTATGATAGATTGCACTTTTATAGGCTTTGTCAAACGGGAAGCCTACTGTGGTTGAATTCTATGCTGATTGGTGTGAAGTGTGTCGGGAGCTGGCTCCGGATGTGTACAAAGTTGAACAACAATTCAAGTAACCGCTTCTTTTTTCCTTGGTGTTCAAAATTTTAAGTAGCCTGGATAATTTTTATAACCCTTACTGCTTCCTAATACTATTTGTAACCTAATTCCAGGGACAAGGTAAATTTTGTGATGTTGAACGTTGACAATACAAGGTGGGAGCAGGAGCTAGACGAATTTGGCGTTGAGGGAATCCCACATTTTGCTTTCTTAGATAAACAAGGTAATGAGGAAGGGAATGTGGTTGGGAGACTTCCTAGAAAATACCTCTTAGAAAATGTTGATGCACTTGCCCGTGGGGAACCATCAATACCTCACGCTCGTGTTGTTGGACAGTACACAAGTGCCGAATTTAGGAAGGTGCACCAAATCAGTGATCCAAGAAGTCATGGCTAGATTTTTACACTGCCCTTTACAGAAAAAAACTCTCCAGATCAAAATGGACTACATTGTTCCTGTATAAGAATTCAACGATTTTTATTCAGCTGCATTGTGAAGCTGTAAAAGATACACAAGAAAGCATCAGAGCAACTTAAACATACAAATTGACCAACACCAGAAACAGAATGACATGCTACACAATTTTATCATCTTTTATTCACTGAAGCAAAAGGTTGTTTTAATGGAGAGCTGCCTTTCAAGCAACTCTTAAATGAAACACATTGTTACAGCTTATGGAAATGAGTTATTTCAGCTCAAGGTTGTTCTTTTGCACTTCAGATTCGGCATGGAGTTGCAGTGGATTGCACGAATGCTGTTTCCTTTGCTTTAGACTCTTAGTAATGTTACATAGAGTTCTCAACCTTTAGATTGAGTTAAAAAAGTTGAAATAATTAAACATAGAGTTCTCAAACTCTTGTTCAATTTAGAGAAACTATAAATTCAACCGCATGAAAAAGAAGACAGCCCTTCCAGCTTCCACAGTGAATGAGTATTTGAATACTGCCTTGGTTATTAGGCACTGCCTTCATTTTTCTCGATCGGGATAGGTGCAATTCTTTTAGCTTGTTTTGATTCAGGATTTTCAGAGTTGGTGGATACTCGTTTAACTCCTCTTCCAACAACACCAAGATTTGTGACTTCCTGTCCACTTGTGTGAGCAGTAGAGACTGTTGGTGACTGAAGTTCTCCACTGCTGCCAGCAGTAGCTAAGCGTGACGAACTTGCTCCTGCTGAAGCACCATTTGCATTGCCTTTTCCCCTAGCAGCCATTATCTCCATGATCTCTGAAAGAACTGATGACGGGTTGGCCACAACCTGCTGCAGATCTTCAAGCTGAAGAGAAAAGTCGACATAAATAAGACAGAAGTTTAGGTAAATTGCAGATTCAATGAGACTGAGAACAGCGATTGTACCTTCTTTTCAAGTTCACTGGTGAGGCCGGTCAATGTCTCAATTTCAGCTTCTTTGTCTGGGGTAGTGCTTTCAGACGGTTGAACTTTTCCCTGATCAGTAGCTGATGATTTTTCTTCTTCAGATTTATTGTGTACTTCCTTTTTAAGTCTATCAATGCGGGATTTGCAAACTGAGATTGCTTTCTGGCAATATGGAATAGCTTCATCACCCTTGGATCCAATTTCGAGGCATAAACAGATACGGAAATTTCTGGACAGTCAGATAAGGACCCACACACTAAATATTGATACCTTGCCTACAAAAACAAGCTGCTCTATAAATACTAGACGATCAAGACTAAAATGAGAATATAATTTCTTTTCAGGCATATCCATAATTAGATCAAACAAGTCATTTATAAGTATAAACAACTTCAAAAGGATACATTTCAGCAATGAGTCGGCTATCTGGTTCCACCAGTCGTTCTAAGATGGACAACGCATTCAAATAGTCATTCAGAGAAGTTTCAGTATCCTCTGCGAACAGAATTATAATTCAGCATTTAGAACCAAGCTTTCAAATCAAGAGAGACATCATGGATTGAAAGAAATCCAACAACAGAAAAAAGATATACGCGAATTACCTCGTTCCAGAGCAACTTCAGCCAGAGCTGATAGGATGTCAACCTTTTCCATTGTGTCACCAGGAACTTTTTCCACAATTGCTCGTGCAACATCTAGCATTTTCCATGCCAAATCCAAGTCAGAATCATCTTCTTCTCCATCACCTGAGTTGTCCTCATCACTGTCATCACCGTTATCACCACCACCATCTTCTTCTTCTTCCTGTCCGTCCCCATTGGAATCTGTATATACATGTACAAGGTCGCAAACTTGTTATTCAGATTCGAATAAGACCATCTGGTGAGAGCAACTATAAGTAAACTGCTGGAACAATTCTAAGACCTACAGATGTTTTAAATGGCTGGACTGGACATTGAACAATGTCCAAGACACTGTAGCATGGTCTCACTAAAGTATAGTAGTTGACGTCGAGTTTGATACAAATTACAGAATTACCATTCAAGAACATCCTTAGACTCAAAAAAGATTTTAACATATGCCAAACAATGGTACGACACTAAGATTGTATTTCAAATCACCAAAGGATGCTACTAGTAAATTATGTACTTCAGATGCCATTATGCCAAGAACTACGAGTAGACAGCCAAGTAAAAAGCAACCAAGTACTAACCAACCAGTGACATAATATGTCTATGACATTCTGGACCATTAAGTAATGACACCATTATGGATCATTAACATTAAACTACCATACATAGCATAAATCAACAAACATACCTGCCAAGCCTTTCCCATTAGCAACCTCCAGTTGCTTCGAATCACCATCTTGAACAACATTACTGGAAACAGAGGTAGTAGACGACTCCCCATTCATTAAACTCTTACCATTCACATCCTTTTCCCCACCACTCTTAGGAGCTGAGACTAAAGGATCAGCTTCATCTTGCGCTTTGTACAGCAGCGCCAGACCGTATTTGTAATACGCCTTAACACATTCAGGTGCCAGTTCACCATAATGCTGAACCCTAGTTTCAAATTTAAAAAACAACATCAAAACTCTCGCAGCAGAAAAATACTATACATACAAAACACTTACTCTAAGTTCTAACCAATCAACAGAAACCCTAAATTAGAAATATAACCAAAATATGACATTTGAAATGAAACCTAATTTCTAGGGCACGGCTGAAAAAATCAACTGCGTCTCCCAGATCACCAGCCTTAACAGCCTCGGAACCTTTGGACATCAACTCATCAGCGACCTCTAGAGACTTCTCTTTGTCCAAACCGGCTGAAGAGGATGCCTCCTCCGGTTTGATTCCGTCATTGTTGATACAGATTGTGACCATCTCGGAGACGGCAGAGGCGCTGTTGTTGTTGTTGTTGTCGTCGTTCTGCATAGCTGCGAGGAGGTTTGAAGTTTGCGGAAGAGATTTCGTCGTTTGAAAACCCTTGAAATGAGATTTTGGTGTGACTGAGATTTTTCGTTTTTTCTGAATTTTTTCTAGGGACAAAAAGTACTACAGAGAGTCTTACATGAACGAATATCCATTTTCGAAACGATGTCGTTAATATCTACTGAAATCATGTCACACTGAACTACGACAGAGCAAACTTCGGTAAATTACCGATTTACCGAAATAATTTACCGAAATATTTGACCGTTTTTTTAAAAATTCGGTAAAACGGTAAATTTACCGACGGTAAAACGGTAAAAAAATTTCGGTAAATGGAAGAGATTTTTCATTTCGGTAATTTACCGTTTTACCGAATTTCCCGAATATATATTATATTAATTAAAAATAATTTAAAAATAAGAAAGTGTTTAAAAATAATATGAAATAATTTTAAAAATATTTATTTATATATATTTCGGTAAATTTTCGGTAAAACGGTAATTTTTGAAAATTTAACGGTAACGGTAAGGGAAGTAGAATTTTTGGTTCGGTAAAACGGTAAACGGTAAAACGGGAAACGGTAAAACGGTAAATTACCGTTTGCTCACCCCTACACTGAACGCTCTATTTTGAAACTATTATTCTCTTGATATGGAATTAATAATTGATATTATAGACTACTTCCTCCGCCCCATTCTGAGTGTATCATTTGAAAATTTTCACGGTTTTAATAAAAATGAAAAATGTGAAATAAAAAGTAAGAAAGAGAATGAGTGGGATAAAAAGTACGAAAGAGGGTGTAAATGTAGAGGTAAAAAAATTTCTATTTTAAGAAATGAGAAAATCATTTTGGGACATCCAAAAAGAAAATGAGACAATCATAATAGAACGGAGGGAGTACAAGAATAAATGAAATCCGACCACAGGATCAAATATATTTATCACCATACAAATGAGAAGCCAACACAAGACCACACTCACTACTTAAGATTGACCTTTGCCGAGAACTCAAGGGACACGCAAGAAGCAAGCAATGGCGTCCGCATACTCCTCATCAGCTCTACAAACCATCTGCAAAGCTCACTCCACCAAACCAGCTCAATCAGCTCTCCCACTCCGTCGCAACTTCCTCTACTTATCCTCAACAGCAACCTTAACCTTCATTGCAACAGGGCAGTTGTCAGCAAAAGCAGAGGATATTGGGCTTTTTGGTATCAGAAAAGGATAAGGAAGTGGAGAAGGAAGCAGAAGAGATAGTTGAGGCTGCTGAGAAGGAAGTGGAGTTGTTGAAGAGGAGATTGAGGCTGGTGCTGTTGGGTTTGGAGGGTTTGCGCAGGCTGGTGTTGTGGTTGGTGCTGAGGTAGTTGGTGTGCTTGTTGCTAGCTCGGTTGTGAATGGGATTTTGGGACCTGAGGGTCAGAATTCTTAAGGATGAAAATGCGGGTTTAGTACTCTCAGTAATATGTTCTTGAACTAATATGCATTTGTTTCTGTCATCACTTGGATTAATGAATTATGTGTAATATGGACTTGAATTCTTTAAGATTCTCATGACATCTTTACACACAGATTGTTACTTAGTAAAGCAGAGCGAAAGATGCCTATCGACAAGAGTTTATGTTTTGGAGTTTTCTGTACTGAATTTTGTAAGTTGTTGTTCAGCTTGTTCCAGTTTCGTTCAATTCAGCAGTTTTTTATAAGTGAAAATTCATAGCAGTTTCTTTCAAAGCTAAAATGGTCGCACAAATGATATAATATAATTTCAGTGGAAGATGTAAACATAGAGTTGGTGATAGAAAGCCTGAAAAAGTCACAATTGTAAGAATTACAGTCATCTCGATTTTTCGATCTGATCTGACATCAAATACTTAAAAAGATACGGTTAACCTGACAGATGACCATGTATGTATATACAAAGAGATAAAAATGTATACCGCACATAGGATAAATGGAAAAGATATTAATGAACTAAGGGTGATGTGGTTCCCTCCTAATGTTCGAGTACAACGGATTATTATGCAAAGCTAATTATGTACACACACTTGATAATTATGCACAAAGCAATGTTCATCATCCAGTCCCCAAAAATTGAGGAATTAGCTAAGCATGGTTGGGTGTCCGGTCTGAAGCATTCTCTTGATCATATCCATCCCAAATGCCGAATCAGAAGAGCTGTAGAAGAAGAAAAGAAGAATTTTTAGTCAGTTAACATATAACGAATAATAAGCTAAACAAAGATAGAACACATTAACTATTCAGTGGCATGCAGATTCACATATTAGAAAAAGAGATTAATTTACATATAATTATATAAGACTTCTACAATGCATATTATGAATAATGAAATTATAGGCCAACCTTGGAATGACAATTTCATAAGGGAACGATATACCCTCACGAGGTATGGGGGGAACATGATCCTTCTTCTCATTGACAAATTTGATTATTTGAAAGAGAACATCTCGGACAGAAGCTTCAAGTGCAGCTCTACGAGTGCTTCTATCTTCATATGCTGTCTCTGCAGGAGCAGGGAACAAAATTAGCCATTGCTATAAGATAGCATCAATATCATACAAACTGTAGATAGTCCCAACATACCTCCTGGGTCTACAACTTTGGAATGAAGTGACTTTCCTGAATGTGGTTTTAGGTATTGTGCGACATTTAAATTTATATACCACTGTTCCCAATAAAGGCGTTCGATCTTGTTAGTAAACCATGTTGCTTGTTTGTTTTTAACCTCGTAAAATGACAGGCATATCTGCAGAAACAACAAATTACTAAATACAAAGGAATAATACTCCATAAACGGATGCTTGTCTGTTAAAAAGGGTGAAAACTGACACCGAATACTTACAACGATAAATTTATCCCCATCTCAAACTCATGTCCCAAATAAGTGAACTTTTAATTTATTGAAAGTTTGATAAGATAAGAAACATCCATGTTGCATCATAAAAATCGTGGATGTTGCAACTGAATTAATTAAAAATTAATTAAAAAAATCCACCAACGGATATAGAAGAAGAAAGTTCCTGAAGGGAGAGATGCATACTGGCCCGTATATTTCAAGCTAACATTAGTAATTTAAACCACATACCTGACTTTTCTTGTTGGGGTGTTTATCTACCCAACTGATAAACTGGTCTATCTTTTCATCAATCTTCTTTTCTATTTCAACATCTCCACATTGTACCTGCGGAAAAACCAAAGATAACTATTCTGTATAGAAGACGTCACTGAGTAACAAGCAAAACATAGCACTGAAAACTAGGAATAGAATGTTAAGATGTACAGGTTTGTAACCTATGCACACTAGACTGGTTTGTATCTACTTTCAAGAAGTTCAAGGTTGGTATTTACATAAGTATCTGAACTGATATGATTATAATTCTTTGAGATAACTTCTATGCTTTAATAAATTTTACTTGAATCATATTCCTGAATGTCGGATTTACATAGCAGCAATTGACTATATAAGATGCAGGGACTTAATAACTTATACAGCCCTTAGTAATGTTCTCTAACACGAAATAACTGCTAGTCTGAGGCATAACCATGAATTCACAATACTCCATAAAATTCATAATTAAATATTATGTACATTGCTTCAGACTTACATATGTTATATCAAGAAGTTCCATGTCAACATCTTTAGGCCGCACCAAACCTAAAGCTCTGTGAAACACAATAGTGTGCAATATGCCTGCAGACACATATTCAGGTTTGAAGACATCAAACAAAAACAATATACAGAATTAACGAAAAAAGCCAAGCATTACAATGCGCATCTTAAAAAAACTTTCAAAAAAAAATTTAGTCACCAGTTAAATACTAATACATTGTTTCAAGCTGGTAAATAACTTAATCATCCAACTCAATCAGGCAGCTATGTTAGCATGCTCATTCTGGATGTAGTGTGCTTATGGTCATACTTGCTTCGAATTCATACAATTCTCCATAAGCTCAAATAGCAGTATGTATTGTAATACATCCGAAAGTAATGGTTAAAGTAAAGTGCTAAAACCAGAGAGATAATTCATCCAAAATCCTATTGTCCAAAACCACAAAATCAACAATCAATTACAAACTCCACGAGCAAGCATCTGATACAAATCGTCAAACCAAAACAAAAAAGTCAAGTCGAATAAAGCACAAGCTTACACTGCAGAACTTCACGTATCTCAAAGTGCTCCACTTCCTGGAAACACATCAAACTCAAATCAAATATACTCCGACCTCCACCAACTATTCGATTTACATAAAATCAAATCACGAGAGATTACCAGTTCTCTGAGCTGGCATACTTCGCAGTTCATAACTTAGCTCGACGGAAAGCGGCGATTCGATTTCCTTGATCAACTCGGTGTGGATTCCGGAACAGACGGATGGATGGATTTGAAGGATCGTTGAAATCGGATGTCGATGAAACCCTAGATTTCGATTTTGGGAATTACTAACAAGACGACGAAGGCGCAATTAATTAAATAGGAGAAATAATGTTTACGTTTAACTAACGCCACAGCCACGTTGCTTCTTATAAACAAAATCAATTTGCGATTTGCTGCTTTATTAGATAAATGGGAATTATGTTTTCGGTAAGATTATGAAAAAAATAATTTTTTAGTGTAAATCAATATTTTAGATTGTTTGAGAGGGAGAAGGGTTAAATAAGGATAAATATATATATTTATAAGATCAACTAGATAATCAGTTTTAATTAATCTAACAGTTGAGATTTAAACTCAAAAGAAACTTTCAATTTCAATCGTCCGTGTGTTTTGCAAATCCAATCGTCAAATTATAAAAAACAATTTTAATCTCAATCGTCGGAATAATCTAATCAACGATTGAAACTTAGTCCTTACGTCTCACAAATACTAATGTCTCTCTAAGAGCATCCCCAACGCAGTGCTTCAAATGGGCTGTTAAGGTAAAAAAGTCCAGCTGTCATTACAATTTAACCCAAATCGTGATAAAAGTTGTTCCAACGCGTCGTCCAGTTTAATTAAATTTTTAGAGGATTAGGTTCATATCACCTAAATTTAGCCTTCCATCTATCGTCGTCTACATCTCATTCCGAAGCGAGATTATCGTCACCAGGTGCCTCTATTTTTCAATTCTTGTCATCTTTGTCCTTCCAACCTGATTTTCACTCATCGTTTGATTTTATTGGTCAAACTTTGATTGGAAACATGAATGCAATTCTAGGTTGTTCTTAGGTCGTTTTTTTAGGGTTCCTCAATTTAGAATGCAAATTTTCATATCTCATTCCACCTTCAGTTTAGGGTTCCCTCCAGTTTGTTTTTTAACAAATTTTGATTTGTTTTTTGTGATTTAAGCTTATATTACGAAGTGGCTGAAAACTTACTTTGTTTGTATGATGAGATTTTACATGTGTGCTCGGTGACATTCAGTTTTTTTTATGGATTTATTCAGGGTCATGTCCGGAAGAGAATGGAGTCATCGTTTTCGCAATTACTCAATGATGGTTTGTATGCCGGAAGAGAATGGAGGTATCTCGAGAATGGATTTACTCAATGATATATTTGGATGAAATGTGGAAGTAGGAGAGTGTGAATGAACTGGTATTTGTTTGTTGAAGAAATGAGATTCCAAGACGCATGGGTGGATAGGAGAGTAGTGTATGATTGAAGAGATAATATACAAATAAAGTAATATAAAATATTATACAGGTCACATTTGAATGATCCCATTGGAGCACTCATGCTTTTTCATTAGTTAAAGTTTACTTAAACAATATAAAACATTATTTTAGCCAACTAGTATAGAGTAGCCCAATGGGATGCTCTAAGTTATCCCGTTTTAGAGGCCATGTAAATATTTCAAACCGTGCAATTTTAATTGTCGATTATTAATTATTCAAATATCACTCATTTCTCACATTTTGTGAAAAGTGTTCCTCCCTTGAGGAAGCTTGTTGCCTACCTTCTGCCCTGTGCATGGAGATTCTTCGCCTCCTCCACTCATTTGCGTGGAGGCCTTCGCCTATCTTCATGTTGTTTCCTTTGAGCCTTGTCTTCCTCGATGTCGCCCTCCTCCACCCATGCGTGGAGGCTCTTCGCCCTTTCATCCTGTTGTTCCCTTAGACGTGGAGTTCAACCGCGTCGTTAAACATATGAGAAAAAGAGACATGCGTATTTGATGCTTGTCAATTATAGGTTGGATGTCTGTTGTTGTGTTCAAATCTTCAAATGATTAATTTGGATATCATGTATAAGATCTCTATGAATTGTACCCAATGTAACCGCTATCGGAAAAAAATATCACTCATTGAAGCAAGAGGGTAATTTGACCAAAAATGTCATCCGTTTCAAGGTAAAATGAATAAAATGTTTGAGGATAATTTGTTAAATTTATTTTAAAAATTAAATAAAAAGTTGTATTTGGCGAATCAAGAGTCGGTGCATACTGAACTCTCGGCATTGCCACATCTGACATGAGTATGAATGATTTAATGTCACGTGTGACGATGCAGACCGAACTCTCGTATCGCAATACTTGACATGAGAACGAATAATTTAATGTTACGTGTAATGTGCATACCAAACTCTCGTACCGCGAATAGTGTGTTATAGATAGGAAGTAAGGTGTCCTTAGCAATCAGTATGCATCAAAAACAAGGTTGCCCTCCCATTTCGCGAAATATAATTAAAAACAGGAGGGTTTTGGGGCGCATTTCTGCAAACACCAATAGTCGATCCTTACGGGAATTCTCTTAAATCAAATGGCCAGAGATCAGATGATAAATTGATTGATGTTGTCTACTAAAACTGGACATCATAACTAAACAATAATGCAATAGATGTCCACTAACATCTGAGAGATGCAAGCAAAGTACGCAATAGGTTCAACATATCTGTGGAAGCTAGCAGTGCACGCAGTGAACAACAACTTGTTACATTCAAGCCACAGAATCCTCTTCATGTCGATAAAACTTTTGTCTCAAAGCCATCCGCATTATTTGACATATACTTATCAAACTAGCTATGTGTTCTACATTCTGTACCTTGACTGTTTCATCACATTGTCTTTGTATAAAAGGAGCAATCGAAACGTGTCCAAAAGTGAAAGTAAGTATATATGGTTGAAGCTCATGCACGTAACGATCTTCTAAATCAAGTTTTTCACACTATCTACAGTTCTTGCCGTCATTCGAATTTCTATAAAAGACAGCATCAGGACATTTCAGTTAGTTACTCTTACTTAAGTGCTAGCTAGCAGACATTCAACATATTCATAATCATGAATAATTATGGAGTGAGAAGGGGAGCATGGACTGTTGAAGAAGATAGGCTTCTAAAGGAATGTATTGAAAAGTATGGAGATGGAAAATGGCATCAAGTTCCTATCAGATCTGGCAAGCATAAATTTATATGACTTGTAAATATTCATATTTATCGAAAAAGGACTAACCGTGGCATTTTGTGTATCAGGTCTTAACAGATGCAGAAAAAGTTGCAGGTTGCGATGGCTGAACTATTTACAGCCAAATATTAAACGGGGAGCTTTCGGAGATGATGAAGTTGATCTTATTCTCAGGCTCCATAAACTGTTAGGCAATAGGTAACTGTAACTGGATATTAATTTTTTCGAGGTACGGAAAATCTATATCCATAAAAATGTAGGTTACTGCTAGCAAACATTATTTATAGGAACTAAAACTCTGATATTAACTCGGGTGATTTCCTGGTGAAAATTTACCGAATAACATACCTGTGGTAAGTGTACAGCGTCGAGGATTTGGGACATGACGTATTTGTCTGCAGATGGTCCCTGATTGCTGGAAGGCTTCCTGGAAGAACATCAAATGATGTTAAAAATTACTGGAACACACATTTGAAGAAAAAACTGCAATATGAGTAATGATAAAAATAGCCATAAGGACAGTGACCAAGCGAACATAATGAAGCAATCTAACAAGGTAATATTCAGGCCTGAAGCTCGGTATTTGTCAAAAACCAGCTTAGCCTCTTTGCAGAAACAATTATCAGACAAGTTAAATAACTCTGTCTGCAACCAGGGAAATGACAACAAGGAAACAAAGATGTTATGAATGAGATTGATTATTTTTCTTACTTGTCATTTGAGTTCCACGAAGAAGCTGAGTCCATAAACTCTTGGTGGGAAGGCTGCTGCTTTATTGAGGAGAATGCAGCCAGGCCAGTGGGAGATCACAAAGTAGACGCTGATAGGCGTTCACCTGCCACAGTGACGGAGAGAGGTGAAGAGTTCTGGCCGGACCTAGAACTCTGGGAGTTGTTGGTTTGAACTTTGAACAGTCACCAAGTAACAACACTAGCGTACTGATTACTCTTTTGATGAAGTTGAAAGCAAACCTTTAATTTCTCAGGCTTAGTACAATATATTTTCAACTCTTTTAGTTGCATATGACGCATATCCAAACATTTACACGATGACTAATATTTTCTGTTGAAGACATCCCTAATGGCAGCCATGACCCTGTCCGCAATTTCCTGCCCAAACAACTTAGGTAAGCTAGACCCCAAATCAATCTCAATGCTCTTGTTTTTTATCAACCCATCCCTCCTTTCCAACACCAATTTCTCGTCATCCCCAACATCTCTCCCTTCCAACGAGCACATAGTCAACCAAATCCTTAGCACCTCAATTGCGGCGGGATAAATATGCTCAAGCACAATCTCATCCATCCTCTCCGCACCACCTTCCCCACCTTGCAAATTTACCAAAATCGCCGTGGGAGAGACCACTGATCTTATGTACAGTGAAGATGATACATACGGAGTGACCTCTGGGAGTTTGAACAACATCTGTCGTTGAACATCCAAATTAGTGTCTTCATAGAATGTTTTAAGATATTCAGGATGTAGCACGAGGTCCTTCCTTGGCAGAAGGTCGAGTATCAAAACCATCGACGTCGGACTGCTCTGAATAATCTCAATGAGAAAGTTCGGTACATCAGTCGTGGAGTTGAGGTACATCGAGAGGCTTGCTATATTGAGTTTCCTCCTGTTGGCAGACCACAATGCAACCAACTACCCAACATCAAATCAACCTGCAAAAACATCTTCCACATTACTCATTCAATTCTTATGAAAGTCTATTCAATCCAAATTAACAATCTAACATTTTCATATTCTAAACTTTCGACGACATTTTATTTACGAATTTCTATATACTCAGAAGTTTTGTTTCTAATTCAAAATTGAGCCGCTCTTTTAACTTTACTGTGTGATAAATTTGCAAGCATATACTGAACTAATTCTCAATCAAAAACTCGAGACTTACATTTAAAATGTGACAATTTATCAGCTGACTTCAATATTACTTGAAAAACGGTTCAGTTCAATTTAAATATTGTATCGAAAAAACATTAAATGAACTGTAAAACAATGTGTGAAGAAATGGACATAAACCTGGGAAGACTGAGAGCCAGATCTGATATGAAGAGCTGCTTTAGAGCTTCCACTTTCATTTTCATAAAACTGGGCGTCTTCTGGAAGAGTACACGGAGACAACTGAGACCCAAATCGATTCTCAACCATAGAAACCAGCTCAACCATTAGATTCCTCACCGGTGCTGTTACGTATGGAAACTCGATAAACTTGCTCCTACCTTTGCTGTGCAAGTCACTGGCCATTTTAGCTGATGACGATCGACGAGGGACACGGGTTTGAGTTGTTTTTTGGATGATGAAGCTGCTGGCAATTATTGCAGCCATTGTCGCCTCAAATTTAGTGATTGAATTGAACCGAAATTAATTGGTTCTGTTAATAGATGATCGCAGCTATCCAAATTACATCATTTTTATTGGGGTTTAGTAAAAAGTGATATAGTTTTATTGAGGATAAAGTTATGGGAGAATGATTAATTTTCTTAAGAGGATAGGACACAATTTCGATTGTTCATGAATTATAATCTAACGGTTGAGCTTTAAAGTAAAATAACCGTCAAATCCAACCGCCCCGTGTTTTCGCAAATCCAACTGCCTAATTTTATTAAAACTCAACTTTAATCTCAACTTTAATCTCAACTGTCGATTTATCAAAATCAATGGTTCAGATTTTGTCATCTTATCTTACATATATGTCTTCCAAGATCTCAACCCGTTTTATTTAAATTTAGAAAATGACGTAATATTTTAAAATCATTTTATTTAAAAATTAGAAATTTGAAGAGCGTTGCTAAATGCATTGACGTCTGTTGGAAATTGAAAGTCGAAGAGTTTAAAATACTCTGGATCATTAGAAAAAATAAGCAATGAACAAGAATAATATAGGGATTGCAAAAATTAATTTAATCTTTTAGCCCCTGACCATTAATATTATTCCTTGTATACAAGGTGGGGTGTTTATGTCTTTTGGAAGGATTACTCAAATTTCAAACATAAATAATAATAGAAGATTAAATATTTATTTAATTATTTTTTGAAGGCTGTATAATTAATGTTAATATAAATAACTTCCGCAAAGCTGAATCCAAGTTGTCGTCCAGACTTCAGAGGGTAAAGGATTTTGATTTTCAGCCAAATTAGAAATTTCAAGCATTTTTAATGTACACTTAATACTGATTTTACTGAATTTAAATAAGAATACAAATAGATAATAGGTAATACTTTTGACACTAGGACTACTCTTTTCCACTAATCAATTTTGGTTTTAATGGACGTATCGTAAACACTTGTATCTTCTTCTTTGTGCTCTACAACACTCTGCAATCAACAATCATTTGTTAAATAGTTCAGACAAAGTAATATTATTAGTAAAAAATGTCTAAACTGTTGAAAATTTTATAATTTTAATGTGTGAAGAAAATGATCAATTTCGGTGTTTTGTGTACATCGAATCGAATAGTTCAAGTCTTGAAATTTTTTATTGCAAAGTGTATGTTACGTATTCCATTAAGAGAATAAATGTAATATGTCATTATGACAAATGATATAAATAACATATGTAATGTGTAGGGGATGAACAATGAATGAATGAATAACAAATCTTCTCAACTTCAACTTCTTCTCTAATCTATTCTTCTCAACTTCTTCTCTAATCTATTCTTCTCAACTTCTAACCCTAATTCCTTCTATCCGATACGAATTCGTATCATTTGGTGCTTTCATGGAGAGATGAATGTCGAGTCAAATTTAGTTCAAATCGAAGATGATTTGAGTCCGGAAAATATGGAGGCTATAATGAATATCAATCAACAACTTATCAAGATCAAAGACCTTTTTACAAGAATGGAAGAATCGTTTCACCAACAAGCTGCCACTACTAAGAGACATACGGAACAAATAGAAAAAATGGCTAACACCCTTGGAATGAAATTAGGATACATTCAGAATCTACAATCGACAAAAAATCAGACTGCTCAGCCTGTAGATTCATCATTAGAGGTGAGTAAAACTGTATCCAATTTAGTCAAACAAAATTCAGTTGGTGAACTTGTAGAGACTTCAGATGATTCTGCTAAACAGATTGCAGACGTCAACACTACACATGTTGGTGTGGAATTGATGTCTATTAATTCTGAGGTAACTCCAATTGATTCTTATGTTTCAGTACAATTTGAAGACACTGTGGTTGTTAAGAGTGTCGGAACAATAGCTGATGATAGTGCCCTAATGATTTGGAGAGCCGATGACACATATGGTTTTCAACATTTCTCCATTTGGGCCTATATCTTAATATTTCTAGTCTATTTGCAAAGGATTTTTCAGTATGAACATTATGGTTCGGAGTGGTTCCTTGGCATTATTGGCAATTCAGAAGGTGTAACAATTCTGAAACTTCTATGGTTTTCTTTGTCAAGACCGTCAGAAATGCTACTGTTGTAAACCTTGAGGACAAGGTTTTCTGAAGGAGTCTGAAGGAGGAAGGAATGTTGCGTATTCCATTAAGAGAATAAATGTAATATGTCATTATGACAAATGATATAAATAACATATGTAATGTGTAGGGGATGAACAATGAATGAATGAATGAATGAATGAATGAATGAATGAATAACAAATCTTCTCAACTTCAACTTCTTCTCTAATCTATTCTTCTCAACTTCTTCTCTAATCTATTCTTCTCAACTTCTAAACCTAATTCCTTCTATCCGATACAAATTCGTATCAGTGTACTATAAGATTGGATATTCGAATGCCGATATTGATCGAGTATCGATTGAGCTATCAATGCTCGAAGTTGCATAGAAAACATGACAAGTTTGAGTCCATGAGGAATGGATATTAACTTGTACGCTTTTGTATCCCACATAAGTGGGAGGGATAAAAATGTTTAACTATATATATATAGTTACACGATGACTCTGTATATGAATCTTGCTTGGCAATTTCCTTAAAGTACGAAACTTGTGTGTATGTTTGACATATAATAAATCGTATATCTTTCAAGGAAATTGTCGAGCAAGCTTCTCTCCATATAAACTTTTTACATGAAGCACTTGTTTAATAAAAAATTTAAAAATACCACCCATATAAACTTTTCCATTATTTTCAGCCATCTCTCCACTTTTGTTAACTCTGAGTTAAAAAATTGATTTTTTTCTTCACTTTTCTTAAATTAAAAAAGTTAATTTTTGAGGAAGTTGTTAACCCCACCACCACCGCCAAGGGCGCCCCCCAAAGCCATCACCTCAACTAACTGCACAAAACGTCTATCATCAAGCCCACCTCCGCCAAGCCTACTTCTTCCTACTAAACAATAAAGTACTTTATATTCCTCCTTCAAATCACTTCATACGAAATAATAAACTTTGAGTGATTCAATTTCGTTTTAATGGGTGGCGGCTTGAAAGTTTCTTAGGGCTAGGTGGGTAAGTCGAAATTGAATCAAATGGACAAATTGAAAATGAATTCAATTTGGTGGAATGACGACATTGACGGTGATATAGAGCTAAATGGTGGTGCGGGTAGCAAGTGCGAGTGGCGGTGCGAGTGTCGGTTGGGGTGGTGGCGGCTAAACACTAGCCTTCAGGGACGGATCCAAGGGGGCTGGCAGGGTCCCTCGCCCCCTAATCTCGAGATAATAGTATATTTATATGTATATGTTGGTAAGATGACAGCTAAATAATGTTCTATTGGTAATTGACTTAGCTTGGACCCCGCTGATCAAGAGATCGAATCCTGGTAATGTTTTTTTTTGAAACTCTGCCCCCCTCTTCTAACCTGCTGGCTCCGCCATGGCCTTATTCAATTTTTAAATTTAAATTTAAGAAAAATTTAAAATTTAAAAAAATATAATTCTAACGGTAGAGTTAACGGAAGTTAGGAGGGGTGGCGACGCGGTGTGGAAGTCTCAAAGGGAATCGCAAGCGTGAAACCCAAAGATAAAGTTTCCTGGACTCCACCAGGTTGACGAGAGTCACTCGCAAATAAAGGACATCCACCCTATTGTTGAGAAAACTCAAGTAGTTTTATTGATGAAAATATGTTTATTACATGAAAATAAGATTACTCAAGTAGTTTTTTATTTGGGTGGTAATTTATAAAAATTTAGTAAACGGGTGGTTCCTATAAAAATATTCTATTATACGGATGATTTTTGTTAAAAAACCTAAATATATATGTCGTACGTAACATTATCCACTTTTGCTAGCTAATATATGAATATGGTGTTGTTGCACATATAAAAGTTCAAGCTGTGAATTATGTTTCCGTATTTATAAGCTAGTTTTTTTCTACTCTTTGGCGATACTTATGGGCCATTTACCAAATCATCAATTCTCACCTTACGCAATATAAGAACCATCTTTCTTGCTGCTTGAATAGCCAAAACATTAACAACAAACGACACGCGACGGGGTAAACATATGAGCCTTCTTTTTGCTTATTGTTCGCATATATAGCAAATAAACTGAAAACAAAACAACATGGGAAGCTAGGGTTTGTGTAGCTTCTACACATTCAGTGCTGTCTCTCTGCATAAAGGGCAGGTGTTTCTATCCTTGAGCCATGGCTTGATGCATGCCATATGAAACCAGTGCAAGCAATTGATTTTTCCCACAACATCTCCGATTACGTAGTCCTCCTACAATTAAAATCTTATAATAAATTAACCAGGATTGCATTCATCAAACGGCAATCAAACTTGAGCTACGTTTAAGCAGTAGTCTTACACGGCAGATGCTGCAAGCATTGTTGTTCAACTGAAGATGGCTGAGATGATCCGGACTTTCAATAACTACAAGTTCCATGTGAGAATCAATTATTTCTTCATCTAAACCAGGTTTATCGATATCTACAGCGATGTCTGCATCACTAAGGTCGTTGTCCAAACTTGCTCCTATGTCTGCTTCCATCATAATGCTGTCCTCGCGGGGAGCCTTATGTTACATGCATGTGCATATGAGATTAGACACAAAGGGATTACAGTAACTTGAAATATAATCCTGCATCTCTCTAGAAATGTTGTTTTGTTTCAGTTGACCCACCTCAGATGTCATTTCTTCAACAACAGGATCGGGGAGACGAAATCTATTTGCGATGTTAATCTCTTCAATCTATATACCCAAAAACAGCCATATTGAAAATTAGTAAACGTTTGTTTTCAGTTCTATTGACGCATAAATTGAAATCACCATTCTTTTCAGTACGTAATTCTAGAGATTGTTTCACTATTAGTGTAATTTTAATACATACCAATAGGTAATAGACATAATTTTTACCTGTGAATCATCAAAGTAGGCTAGAACACAACGCTCGCCTGGATCGGGTGTTGACATGATGATGACCTGTTAAATTTGAAAGATTGAACATCAAGCTGCAAATAAGTATGCAATTGATAGGTTAAAATTTGACAGATTTGACCATCAAATTACCACAAATACTCATAGACTTTAAAATGAAATGGAGAGAACATGATGAATCCCATTTAGAGGGAAGAGAGAAAAATAAAATATATAAAAAAGTTCGTGTCAATTAGTGATTAGAAGATCATTGAGATACCAGAGAAGTTGTGCAAAACAAGAAAAAGGGTTTAAAATTTTGTTTAAACACCAAGTGAACATAAAACAAGGGATACCTAGGGCTTATAAAGGGTTGAGAGAGAAGATATACTTAAAACGCAATCTGGAAAGAGAAAGGCTTTGGCAATTATATATCTTCTGAGAGTGATTTTGTACCAAAAAGCAGATTTTGAAAAATCATATGCAGTTTTAATCTTCTTTGTGAAAATTAAAAAGATGCTCTGTACTTCAATTTTCTGTATACAGTCTATGTACAGCCTCTTATTTTTTTGTTCTTCATTGGATGTATCCCCATTTCACACTTGTACTAGCTACTAGGGCTTTAACTCATCTTCTTATAAAAAGGTTTTAACTCACTTGTACAGCCTCTTATTTTTTTGTTCTTCATTGGATGTATCCCCATTTCACACTTGTACTGGCTACTAGGGCTTTTTACTCATCTTCGTATAAAAAGGCTTTAAGATTAATTTTCGATCATTCTGAAGGAGGTGGATTTAAGGCTTCCTATGAGCTGCTACAGTATTAGAAAATCGGTCAAAAGTGACAATCTCTGACTTCACAGCCTTTTCCCTACAAAGAGGGCATGTATTATTCACCACCAGCCATTTCTTCACACAGTCATAGTGAAAAATGTGGTTACAATCCAGGCTTGATATGCTTTGTCCATCTATAAAACCATCCTGCATATATATAATAACAAGGTATTGCCAATTAGTAAAACGTACACACATTTCCACAGTGTAGAGTACTGAGACTGAATCTAGATATTTTAGTAGTTTTACCACCTGACAAATTATACAACAATGATTGCCATCCTGCTTGTTTTGTAAACCCAGGGAGCAGAGTTCAGATGCCCGATAAACGGTGCGGCTAAGGTGATCTTCAATGAAGTGCTCAGGAATCCCTCCTCGTCTCACAATCCCAGCTTCCCTAAATACAGCTCGTCAGCTCGTAGCTTCTAAATCCCAGCTTCCCTAAATACAGCTCGTAGCTTCCCTAAATACAGCTCGTAGCTTCCTCGAGTAGTGCCTTATTTGGAATGCACTTTTAATTAGAGTTGAGAATTGATATTAACAAGCATGATACATATGATGACAGGGTACTAGATCTTGCATGTGTTTACCGCATCAGTCTCGTCATTCTCTGCTACAGATACATACGAATGGCGGCCATACTGCCGTACGCAATAAGAAAATAAAGTCAATAAGTATTTTTTATCTTAAAATTGAACAACAAATCAAAAAATAATATAAATTACATGTCAAATGCCAAGTCAATCTGTACATATGTTATTCTAAAAACACATATCAACAAAAACTTGATTCGCGCATATAAAAAGTACCAGTTGGCTGTATACGGCGTCCCTTAGTTATTCCACTGCGTTGGAAACACTACTACAGATCATGTTTATAACAGCGCTTGTTTTTGCTTTTTAACAGCGCTTCTCGAAGCGCTGTTGAAACGAGTGCTGTTGTAAATCACTCATTTATTACAGCGCTTGTCATATAAAAGCGCTGTTGTTTATGGTAATTAATAACAGCGCTTCTTTACTAATAAGCGCTGTTATAAATATATATAAACAACAACGTTTTTTTTAAAAAAGCGCTGTAATAAAGTCAATGATTTATTACAACACTATTTTCAACAGCGCTTCTTGAAGCGCTGTAAAAGAAAAAAAGAGCGCTGTTATTTATTTTGTTTTTTACAGCGTTTATACGTAAAGCGCTGTAAAAAATAATCACTCACAACCAAGCGTAAAACCAAAAACGAGGTCGTTTAATAAATTTATTACACAGCGTTTTTATTTAAGCGCTGTAAAATAGTTCTTAGTTTTTTAATTTGAAAATTTAATAATTCGAATATAAAATATTACAGCGTTTTATAAAAGAGCGCTGTAAAAAATATAAACATTTTACAACGCTCTAAATATAAGAGCGTTGTTAAATGTTTAAATTTTACAGCGTTTTTATTAATTAAGCGCTGTTAAATATAAGATTAATTATAAAAAAAATATAATAAAGCGCATTAAGATTTATTATAGTTACGGAGATTTTAGAAGACAGTTTTGGAAAGTTAATAATATTAATAACCGCTTTAAAGGGAACCAGTTTTGATTATAATTTTCTTTATTTTTTATTTAAATCGTACTTTTACAATGAAATGGAAATCCAATTTAACATTCTTTTTTACAAGCATTAGCAAATAAATATTATGGACCAAAACAACTGAATTTGTCTCATTGCTCGTCTTGAATTGGCTCATCGTCCTCGACATATATCATACAACAAATCTACAAAAAATATATTGAAGAATAGAATAGAGTTAATATCAAACAAAGAACAAATAAGTTTAACGAAAAATATAAAACACAAAAGTGTAACAAATAAGAGTTGGATTCCTTACTTGAAACGGGAATTTTATGCGCAACAAAGCATCCGACAAGAACAACATAGGTTTGAAAGAAAATTTCAATGTAAATTTTGTTGTACATTGGGTTATATATAGAAGGCCTATAGCGGGAAATTTGTGCGGGTGACTTAAAATTCTGAATTTTAATATTGAATACGGACCGTTAGATTCATTTAAACAACGATGGGATTAAAATCTGCGCGAAACTGTTTCGACCAATCAGGTAATTTAACATATTCAACAGCGCTTAAAATATAAAAGCGCTGTAAAATATAATAAATATTTTTTAATTAAGAAATCGAATTACTGATACATTTATTACAGCGCTTATAAATAAGCGCTGTGGTATTTCATTTACAACAGCGCTTTCCTTTATAGCGCTGTTATAAAAATGTTTTATTTGTTTTGTTTTTTCTTCAGAATTCATTGATTATTATGAAACAAATTTGTTGGAAATTTGATAAATGAAGCTTATAACTCATTTACTTAAAAAAAAATCATTTGCATTTCTGTTTGTTTTTATTAGTGAAAAGTTTAGTTGATCAAAATGTACAATGTTCAACTTATGTGCTAGTAAAAGACCCTGTACAAATCTTCAAATACCAATGATTTCAAATGCTTATTAATGTTCTCATGATATTTTAATTAATAGAATGTTACTAATTGAGTTTTTAATTCTTAAATAACAAAAACCTAAAAAATATATTACCTGATTTTTAAAACTTGAAAATACTGAAATATATATTTTACAGCGCTTTTATGAAGAAAAGCGCTGTAATATATAATTTACAGCGTTTATTTTATTTTAAACGCTGTAAAAACAATTATTTTATTATTATTTTAAATATTTTACAGCGCTTATATATTTAAACGCTGTTATAATTAGGGTTTGGATTGAGGGTTAGGGTTCGGGGTTCAGGGTTTAGAACCCTAATTACAACAGCGCTTTATGTAAGGCGCTGTGGTAAATACATTTTTAACAGCCTGTTTATATAAGCGCTGTTAAATGTTTAAATCGCTAATAATATTTATTAGAATGATATATACCAAAGCGTTCTTTATTAAAGCGCTGTAATATGTTTAAAACAGAGCAGTATTATTATATATATTACAAATTACAATAAACACACTTTCATCATTGATAATTACTTAAATTACAATAAACACAAGCTCTATTAAAACATCATCTAATAATTTTGAATCTTCACAATCCATATTATCTCGCGCGAATACCAGCTGCATGAAAAAATTAAATATAAGCACAATTACACGATAAAACAAATAAAATAATTTAAATTTTAAAAAGTAAGAATTTTCAACACATTAATTACCTGCTTAATTCCAAATCATAAAAAAAGTTTGATTACATCATCCCTTTATATAGCGTGCTCATCACTAAAATCCTGTATAAAAACACCAAGCAAAATAAGTAAATGATGTATAAATCTAAACACAACTTCACAAATATATTAATGTTTTGAAAAATATTCGGAATTCTTACATTGTTTTTCAATCCATATGCCTTCATTGTGATCATCCCTTCTCTGTTGAAATTCACCAACGTCTTCGAAATTGTTTGGAATGGTGCTACAAACCGCTGCACTATCTTCAGAGTAATCATTTGTATCCATACCATCTTCGAAGAAAATATGTTGTTTTCCATGAACGACAATATATTTATGCTCATTTGTGGGATCCTTGACGTAAAATACTTGTTTAGCTTGCTCAGCCATGATGAAAGGCTCGTCTTTGTATCCTTCTCTACGAAAGTCAACAAATGTCATGCCGAATTCATCAATACGAACATTCGAACTATGCACCCATTTGCACTTGAAAACAGGTATCCGAACTTCTACGTAGTCTATTTCCCATATGTCTTCAATAACACCATAATAATTCACACCGGTATTTACAGGGTTCTTATCTTTGGCACTAGACACATGAATTGTATCGGCAACAATTGTCACGCCACTATTCTGAACTGAACTTCTTTCATCCTGATCTTTTGTGTAAAAAGAATAACCATTTAAATCATACCCTCTATAGAATGAACGGCGCAACTAGGCCCAACACCAAGAGACTTCACAAAATCAGGCACATTTGAACTTAAAACGTCGTCTTTCAACCAAGAAGCAAACTCTTCTGAATGCTTTTTTTGGATCAACTTTTCAGATTTTCCCTGATTAGATGACCTTATCAATTGCAAATGACGTTCTACAAAGGGCTCGATCTCATCAACCTGCCGCAACACGTAGAAATGGGCGTCATGCAACTCTGATCGAGGAACAACTTTAACTTGAAATCCAATTGTTCCTTTCCCCTGAAGACGATCAAAGTGTCGCGGCTTTGGAATCCCAATAGACTCAATATTGCCCAAATAATGTGAGCAAAACTCAATTGCTTCCTCGGCAATGTATCCTTCAACCATAGAACCTTCAGGTCGATGTCTATTTCTCACATAACCTTTTAAGGTCTTCATGTACCTTTCGAAAGGATACATCCATCTCATATGGACCGGTCCAAGAAATTTTATCTCCCGTACTAAATGAATAGTCAAATGAACCATAATGTCAAAAAATGAGGGAGGAAAATACATCTCAAGCTGACAGATAGTAACAACAATTTGATTTTGGAGTTCGTCTAAGTCAAGCGGGTCAACTGTCTTAGAACACAAAGAGCTGAAAACAACACACAATCTTGTAATAGCAGATCTCACGTTCTCAGGCAATATCCCACGAATTGCGATAGGCAATAGCTGTTGCATCAATGTATGACAATCATGAGATTTTAAACCAACAAGACGCATGTCTTTCATGGAAACCAGACTTGAAATATTTGACGAGAAACCCGAAGGAACTTTAACACCCTTCAAACTGGAACAAAAACTAATTTTTTCAGTTTTAGATAAAGTCGTACACGCAGGTGGTAGATAGGTTCTTTGTCCTCTTTGTTCGGGAGCTAACTCCTTACGAATGTTCATTTCAAGCATGTCCAATCTAGCCTTCACACCATCCTTTGACTTTCCAGGAATGTTAAGAATGGTACCGATAAGACTATCACAAATATTTTTCTCCACATGCATAACGTCAATACAATGTCTAACAGTAAGGGTATACCAGTATGGGAGATCAAAAAATATAGATCGCTTTTTCCACAAACCATCAACAGTATTACGTCCTCGTTTTCCCAAAACATTAGGAACTTCCCAAATAGTATCAAGTATTTCCTTGCCAGAAGCTGATTTTGGTTCATTTTCAAACTCAACTTTCCCATTAAATGAAGCTTTCTTTCGACGGTAGGGATGATTGGTCGGAAGGAAACGTCTGTGTCCCATGTAAACAATCTTGCGACAGTTTTTAAGATGTTGAGAATGTGTATTCTCTCCACATATTGGGCATGCTTACTTTTCAATTAATCGCCGAACATCTGATCGAACCATGCCAGCCATTGGATCTAGCCAATATACCAAATTTTGTCTTGGAAAAAGCACACACAACATCCAATGACTCCTTCAAGAACATGATTTAAAACATGATTTAAATCATAAAATTAACTAAAAACTATTAAATACAAAATTTAGTTGAATACTTACTCTTGTGGATCACAATATGGTAGAAAATAGCAAAAGAAGGATGAGCTATCAGGCATTGTCAACCGAGACGTCAAAATAGAAACTCTTGAGTTCATGTCTCGAATGCTTGTCGTGGACGACGGTCTAACAAACCCAAATTTGAATCCGAAGCGTCCAAACTCATTGTAAAGATAACTGAAACGATTTAAATTAGAAATAGTACTGAAATTCAATTAATTGCAGATAATATTGCATGATGAATGAAAGTAATACCTCATATACAACTCAAGCGCCGTATCTCCAATCTTTTCCAACTGTAAAACTTCAACAATATCTTCCTTATACAAGTGAGCCCATACATATCACCATAGACTTCACTTGGTATAAAGATAGATATTGCGACTTCTAGCTGATTTGCACGATGATAAAGCATCTGACAATGTGTTCCCAAGTGTGCAAACTCAGGTTCATGAATACTTGATTGCATAAATCCATATTTGTAATCATTGTATGCCTGAAAACAAAGTATGACGATTGTAAATTAAGGTTTAAAGGTATAATTTATATTATTAAAGATAAATGAAGTAAATATATTGATGTACCTTTCTGTTAACTTCAACCAATGACTTAGGCCATGGTACAACTGCATTCACCGCATCCCTTACAGTGTTAAACTGCGCCAAAGGATGCGGGATCGGCTGATTAGGGTCGATTGCATAATGCAACGATGCCTTCACTTCATGATCATCAATCAGCCTATACTGCACGATTCTCCCAGGCAACACAAGACCATATGCAACCATGGTTCGGAGCCATCATCAATGAAGAAAGCACATTTTAAACCCGTCTACATCAAGTAAATATAAAGTAATATCAGTTACCAAAATTTTGTATTTTATCTAATTTAATAAGTTTAATATACCTCAGGGATTGTAGAGAAAAATATCATCTTCAGGCGATGGGATCTGCGGCTGAGATGAGCTAATGTCGACTCCCCTAGGTTGCTGCACAACATTTGTGCTACCTTTCGTAGAAGTCGAACCTTTGGGAAATACTTTTTTCCAGCCCACCGCCATCCCGACCCCTCGAGTACGTCCTGGATACTCAGGTTTTCCAATCGCCTGAGTAAGTATGTCATTCCGCCCTTGTGAAACGAAATGTCCAGCAGATGCCTCCTCCTCCGCCTCAACCTACAGAAAGATAAATAAATATTATTACAATAAATATCCTTCTAAAATATCAACCATGTAATTAAATAGACTAAAAAGACTTACAATTTTTGCAGCAATAGTTTCTGCAGTCTCGTTCAAAACCACCCGTTTTTGTTTGATGGGCTCTCTTCCACACTTCATGTCTCTCGACTGTAATGCTCCCTACATCACAGTCATCGCACAATCCAGTAGCCTGAAGTGCATCAGCTTTCTCCTTTATCAGGAGTTCTTCAGCACGGCTATATCCGCCTCGAGAAGTAGCATGATGATACTTGTTGAGGCGCGCTCTTTCGGCAGCTCTCATCCCCTCCTCCTCAAATTCTTCGCTTCTCCTCCAGCCACAAACTCCGCCCACTGATCCGGAGTAATGAATTGATAAATAAGAGTGGGATCCTCTTCGTTCTTCCTACCCTTGATGTAATCTTTGGTAAGAGTTGTCTTGAAATTTCTCCAAGAGATTCCAGCTTGTCTCAGCTCTTGAGACTTGTGATCATCCGACACAGTAAATTTTGCCTGTAAAAACAAGTAAAAAACAAATCATTTCAAACATATTGCATTTAAAATAAAAATTAATACAAATAATCACTTTAAACATGAACATAAAAGAATAAAAATAACATTTTTTATTACCTTCATATCGCTCCACACTAGGTTCTTCAACTCTGCAGGCACATGCCTCCAATTTTGATATGTAATTGGAACACGTGTTCTAGCCGCCAAACAAAGTGCACTTCTCCAAATAGATTTATTACGACCCGTTGGAATCCTTTATCGGTAAACTCGATAGTGGATAAAGTATTTGATGCACTTCTCTCCTTACAAAATTTGGTCAAATATGTGGCCCCCTCTTGCCTCTCTTAGATGGCGCGGAACACTCTCCCGCGTTATTACTGTTATCATTTGTGATATGCAAATTCTCCATTTCTACATATTAAACAAAATTATACATGATCAAACACAAAACAACAGTATACAAGTAGATTAATACAACAGAAAAAAATTACACAAACATTAAAAGGTAGCTAAGATGGAATTTTGAAACAGAGATGAGAAGAGAATTACCGTTCGTTTAGGGTACGGAGCAAGTTTGGACGACAGCCTTGAAGTGAACGGAGCTAAAATGGAAAAGCTGAGTCGGAGCTAAAGTGAGTTTAGAGTTTGAAACTTAGCTAAGTCGGAAATTCGGAGCTAGGACGGAGAGATTTGACGACGGCGGTAAAGCGGGATCTGAGTGTAAGTAAAACTTCGAAGTCGTAAAATTACTAGGGTTAAAACAATATATAACAGCGCTTTTTATTAAGAGCGCTGTAGTAAACATATTTAAGACAGCGCTTTTTATGAAAAACGCTGTAATAAATGTATTTACGACAGCGCTTAAAAGATAAGCGCTGTTGTAAATAACACACATCGCTACTAGTTAAACGCCCCGTTTTAATTTCTATTATTAACAGCGCTTTTCCAAATAAGCGCTGTTGTAAATTGTATTTAGCATAGCGCTTAATTATAAAAGCGCTGTTGTATAATTTATACAGCGTTTTCTTTATAAGCGTTGTGTTAAATGTATTTATTACAGCGCTTTCAGTTTAAAGCGCTGTTAATAATTGAATTTTTTTTACAGCGCTTAATAACAAGCGCTGTAGAAAACATAATCTGTACTAGTAAAAATTTAAGTGTGTAAGACAACATGAGTTAGAACCTATTGATAACATGAATTCATGAAAAGTCAAGAATGTTTGTAGAAAATAACCTATTTGCGATTCACCTTCGCCGTGTCTACTAAGCTCATACTCCTCATCTTGATCCCGATGTGAAGTACTTCTACGCCACGGGAAACAGTGTGAGAGCCAGGACATTCTCTCTCTTGAACCTGTAAGGTGTAACAATTTTAATCAATGAAGATATCTTCTATTCAATTTATAATGAGAGATTTTGAACATATGAAACCTTCTGATTTATCAATGTCTCTGGATACAAATACTTAGGCTGCTTATATAGGGGTTACATTGATATTCAATGAGAATAAAATTTTGATATGCAATGGAGTAGTGAGCCAATAATTACAAGATAAAGTTAAAATGAAGAAATGGTTCTTTATATCAAATTAAAAGGAAAGTAAAATTTTCATTTCTTGCATAATTCTTTTTTCATTTTCACCTTTTTCTTAAATTAAATTTCACTTTGACATTCATATACAATATTTTGATTTCATGAAAAGTATACCTTTGTACTTTGAACAGAAATCATATTTTCTAGAAATATTTGTGGTATATAATAATATTTTACTATTAACCAGAAATACTAGGTCGATGAAAAAATAGCATAACTTTAGAGTTTTACCTAAATAACATAGACACGAAAATGCATAATTCCAAAAATGCATATACAACATTTAATGTAATGTGGTAATAATTTATTGCCTTTGTGATTCTTGTTTCAAATTTCAAATTTTAGTTGTTTAATTCTGACCAATACTTAAGTGCATAAGTTTAACACCATATGTGGACGAATGGAGAGCAAGAGAAGAGCTTTTATGGAAACAAAGATCTAGAGTTGATTGGCTTAAAGAAGGTGACCGAAATACGAAGTTCTTCCATGCAAAAGCTACTCAAAGACGAAGAGTAAATTGGATTTCCAAACTAAAAGGGGATAAATAATAGTTGGATTACTGAACCACAAGATATATGCAGGTTAGCGCATTCATTCTTTTCAAAGCTGTTTCAATCGCAAATCAGTGTCAATCATGTCAACTGGAGGAGGTTCTTAGTTTCATTCCCAACAAGATATCACAGGGCTATTCACAATTACTGGATGATCCTTTTAGAGCCGCAGAAGTGAAAGAAGCGTTATTTCAAATGTGTCCAACTAAAGCACCTGGTCCGGATGGTTTTTCGGCACTCTTTTTTCAAAACGGATGGAGCGTGGTCAGCGAGGATGTGACAAAATTTGCCTTAACATTATTAAATGATGAAGAAGGAGAGAAATGTTTAAAATGACAACTATCATCACCTGATTCCAAAGAAGAAACAATCACTGAAGCTGGAGGAGTTTAGGCCTATTTCACTATGCAATGTCAGGGCCAAAATTATTACAAAGATGTTGGCAAACAGACTGAAAGTTGTCCTCCCTGCTATCATATCAGAAACACAGAGTGCTTTGTCCCAGGTAAGTTAATATCTGACAATATTTTGATTGCTCATGAAGTTATGCATTTTATCAAAAGCAGAAGTGATCAAAAAATATGGTTTTTTTTTTTCGCTTAAGTTAGACATGTGCAAGGCTTATGGATAGAATTGAGTGGGACTTCTTAGAAAATATGCAACGTAAGCTAGGCTTCTCCGAAAAATGGATCAGGTTGGTGATGGCTGTGTTAGAAAGGTTTCTTACAGGATAAAAATCAATAATGCCTTTACTAAAACTGTCAATCCTAGTAGAGGCCTTCGACAAGGAGACCCCATCTCCCCTTACCTGTTTATTTTATGTACGGAATGGCTGACTTGTAAGGTCAATGAAATGGTCGCGTCAAATCAACTCAAAGGGGTAAGAATTTGTAGAGGAGCTCCCATTATATCCCATTTATTGTTTGCTGATGATAGCATGTTTTTTCTGAAAGCTACAGCCAAGAATGCGCTACTTCTGAAAAATATCCTTATGGAGTATGAGAGTATTTCAGGACAGAAAGTGAATTACTCTAAGTCAAACATTGTGTTCAGTAAAAATGTTGATGCTGGGGTAAGACATTCTATATGTGAGACTCTGGGTGTTGAACAAGTAGAGAATCATGGCAGGTATTTGGGTTTGCCCTTAGATTTTGGCCATAAAAATCTGAATTATTCAATTAATATTGAAAGGGCTTGGAAGTGTGTTCAGGGATGGAAAAACAATCATTGTCATCAGGGGGTAAAGAAATTCTGATTAAATCAGTTTTACAAGCACTTCAGTATATGCCATGTCTTGTTATCAATTGCCTATTGCTTTTTGTAAAAAGTTCAATTCTGTTGTATTTAACTTTTGGTGGCAGCAGGACAAAGAGCACAAAGGCATTCATTGGGTCAGACAAAAATTTCTATGCAAAGCTAAGCATCGTGGAGGGATGGATTTCATGACCTGGCATTATTTAACAAAGCTTTGTTAGCCAAGCAAGCTTGGCGGCTAATGTCTCAGCAGGAATCTTTGGTTAGTAGACTTTTCAAAGCTAAATATTATAAGGAAAATCATCTTTTATATGCAAATATGGGATCTAGGCCGTCCCCAGCATGGCGAGGTATCTGGAATGTTGTTTCAAAAATAAAAGAATGCTTTCAAATCAGGGAGGGGGATCAGAACATTATTTGGAGTTTGGATGCTAGTGGAAAATTTACGGTAAAGTCGGCTTACATGAAACTAGTTGAGGATGATGAAAAAGAAGAGCATAATCTCAACGGTGAGCCATCTGATGACTCAAAGATTAGAAGGTTTTTGGAAATTAATTTGGAGGTTGAAAATTCAGAGCAAGGTGAAGATATTTACATGGAAACTCTTCTATGACTTTATGCCTGTGTTAAATAATCTCAGTAAAAAGGGTTGCAATGTAAGTGATTCTTGTGTCAATTGTGGCTCTCGTCCGGAAAGCTCAATTCATGTCTTTCTCAAGTGTTGGTGGGCAGTGGAATTTTGGAGGTTGCTGGGAATTTTCATTCCATGAGTGATTGGATTTGGTATTGCGCACATCAGTTCTCACCAAAGAACCTAGCATTGATTCTGTATGGAGCGAGGTGTATTTGGTTTAACAGGAATTCTATCATTCATGGCAAAAATGGGATCTCAATCTTATCAGCATGTGTACTATGCAAGTCATTGGTGGATCAATTCTCTAACCCAGGCTATAAGTTTGTGATCTCTAGCATGGAAAGTGAGCTATTTTGGGAAGCACCTGAGCAAGGTTTTGTAAAATTTAATTGTGATGGCGCTTGGAGATCTGCCGAAGAAGCAGCATATGCTTGGATCTGTAGAGATGCTGAAGGGCACGTCCGTTTAGTCAAGGCCATACCTCTAGTGATCAAATCATGTGCTTTGGCTGAGATGTGGGCTGTTTATTCAGCAATGATTGCGGCAGATGAGGAACAATGGGAAAGTTGCATCTTTGAAACGGATTCCTTTGTAGTGTTTAATGTTCTACAGAGAGGATCCAACTTATACCCGGAGCTTCAAGAATTTTATTACAAATGCTCTACTCTGACAGAAGTTCATCCTAGATGGAGAATCTCTTTAGTGTTTAGAGATGCAAAACAAAGCAGCAGATTCTTTGGCTCATAAGGCTCTAGTAGAGAAATGGTGGTGGGACTGTAAGTCTGCATCACCCTTTTGTCTCTCTAGTCTGGTGTAACTTTTCAATGCTTGTATTGAAATCATCAAAAAAAAAAAAAAAAAAGTTTAACACCATATGTAAGTCATATTTCTAGTTTCGTATTAATAGTTAGCTGCTAAACTTTACTATCAATTGAATAGGTATTTGAAACTAATTTTACTCATCTATTTCAGTTTCAGTTCGTCGACAAAATTAGTATATGCACTCTTCTTTCAATCACAAAATGTTCTTTTGTGCCCTATTTCTATAAACTAGTTATTGTTTTACCTTTTTTGTTTCCTATTGGACTTTTCTTGAATAATTTCAAATGTATTGATTTACTTTGGTAATTTTATGAATTTTTTTGGAAGTAAATGCTCGTTAAAGTTATGAGAAATTTTATCAGAGTCTGATTTCTTGAAAAGTAAACAAACAAAAGTAGAAAATCATTTTATAACAAACACATGCATCTGAGGCTTACATTTGAATTTTTTTATTTAACATCTTCATCATTCATATGTGATATGTGCCTTGCTAATACTAATACTTCCGGTAAAAATGGTAACTGTCTAATGGGCTTCAAAGACTGGATTCTGATCGGATCACTGGTTTTGTCTAAGGAAGTTTATTAAATTTCAAGAAAATTTCTTCGGTTCTTTCGTTAGCCACTTAGTAAGATCTTTCTGTAGATGCTAAATACATTGATATTCGTTATAACGATAACAATATTGCGATATTAGGAACTGAAGGAACGTATATACCGATATGTTAACGATCCTAAACGTGCGCTAAACATGGAACAATCAACCAAAGGCCTAAAAAGTTCCACATTCACAACCAATGAGAAGGGAACTGTTTTTCCAATGAAACCAAAACTGAAACAAAAATAAGAAGTGATGCATGGAGACTGTCATGGGTCGTTAGTAAATATTGAATCATGAGCTAGCAATACTTGTAAGCTTGATTTTTTGTATTGATTGGGAATTGAAATCCAATATAAATGTGTGAAGATGATAAATATTGAATAATGAATCAATTTATTTAACTATATTATGAACTATAAACAAACTAAAAGAATGATAAATAAGCTAGAAATATAATGTGATACTTATTGAACTAAATGAATAATAACTTAATTAAATGAATCTTAGTTGAGTTAAGTTGAATGGAGATTGAATGACACTTATATATGATATCCCATGAACTGAGCTGCACAAGTAGCACATCACAAGTCATATAAAAACAAATATCATCATCTGAAGTGACCAGCCAACAGGCATATCAAGAATGTCAAACAATCCTGTCAAATGAAAGGTTTTAAAACATGAAAGTACGTAGGGCAAGAGCTTAATTTTTAACTTGCTACTTCATTTGAAATCTATATATGGACAAACGTGACATAAATTACACAACACAGTATTAATCTGCTCACAAAAATAGCTAACTTTGATCAGTAACGTTTTGTATCTTTACATTTGATTCACGTATCTTCTTGTTATTATTCGAACTGGATGAATAATTGTCACTGGTCCATCTCCGGATGGTGCATGCCACAAGGTTTCTACCGGTAAACAAACTAAACCATGATCTGAGAGGTGTTGACTGACTAGTGCTGCTAGATGGAGCATCAGCATTAGTAGCTGGTAGAAGCATTTGAGCATCAGATTCGATTTCGTGCACTATAACATCAGCAGTATTATTTTGACCGTCAAGTATCACAATCAGCTATTTCCTATTATCCTGTAACCAGCCTGCAATGTTGCTGGTCACTCATCTGCACTTCTTAACCTTGATCTTTACCAAACTAGGAAACCCCAAAGCAAGCGATCTCATCCCGTGGTCTGAAATAGGACAACCTTTGATACAAAGCTTCCTCAATGCCAAACATTTCCCAGAAGTGCCCATAATTTCCTCATCACGAATACTTTCACTCCCACACAATGCCAATCGCTCAAGATTGCGACAATTGTTAGCTAAAGCCATCAAGCTCAAATGTGTAGGGTTCACAACTATTAAAACAAGCTCTTGAAGATTTGGACAGTTTTTCGCAACAGCAATCAAACCTTTATCCCCAATCTTATTAGCCCTCCAACCATCAATATGAAGTTTCCTTAAAAGCCTACAATCCCCGGGCAAAAATCTCTTCACCGAAATCTCCTCAAGCCCCGGGCAAAAATCTAGTATTGCATTCAACCCTTTCGCACCAAACATACAAGATCCACACGAAAGCTTATTCAAACCACTACAATTCTTAGCAAATACCTCAACTCCAACATCAGTCAACTCCCTGCAACCTCTCAACTTCAACCACTTCAAATTCCTACATCGCAACGAGATCAATTCCAACGCCTCATCCCCTATACTCACAGATGTACGATCACATCTCAACGACAACTTCGTCACGAAATCAAACCTCGTAAAAACTGTCGGCAAATCCGAAACAATCTCATTCGAGGCATTTAGCGAGAGACGATGACGGCTTTGACCTTCAACGACGTACCAGCGTTGACACACCAAAGAACACCGCTTTCGATCTACGGATGAAAGCGACTGGAAGATGAGGACTAAGCACTCATCCGGAATGTCGGATTTGTAGTCGTAACGTTGAATGAGTGACGTAGATTCTTCAATTCTTCTTCAGAAAGAATTGGTGACGTGGAGAAGAAACAGGCTGCGATCACGGCGGTGGGAGAGTACGGACGGCGGTGGAGATGGTGACGGAAAAGAAGGCGATTGGCCCATTCGGATCGGATTGGAATCGAGATATGCGTTGGAGATTTTAGGGTTTTGGATTTGGGGATAAAATGATGATGAGAAAAGAGGGAGTTTTAGTCAAGTTCGTTGCGTTCTGTTGTCGACAGATTGATGAAAATCTGACGTGGGATGATCGTGATCGTTGGTTTTGAACGGCGTCGTTTATAATTGCATACTGAGTTCCTTGTTACTTGATGGTCAAGTCTCTTCTATCTTCTTACTGATGATATTCAAATGTCATATTTACATGGGACACACAAACTACTGCTATACCTAAAAAAACACAGTGCATGATCTAAATGGAAGCTTTCCATTACCTCAAGATCTAATGGGTCTGAAATTACTCGAAAGCCGCTCCAGTTGTGCCCATAGCATGCTTCCAATAGCAAACTTAGGCCTCTCTTCGACCATGCTACCAGTGCTACTAGTTCTGCTACTGGCTATTGAAGATGTTTCGGACGTTGCGTAAGGCTTATATGTTACAGAAATTGTTCCACCGATTTCCTTACGGACTGACTCGATTGTCTTGAAGTGCACTTCTCCCTCTGATAAGCTTTTCAAGTAGAATGATCCGATGGCTTTTTCACCATATGTTCCCATTTCAGCTCTTAGGATTGATAGACTTTTCTCTGAATGCTCGAGTTATGTCGGAAAGTAGTCCTATTCTGTTCCTTGTGCTTAGTTCCAACTTCAGTCCCTGATCATCACAAGACAATATGTATTCAGACATTTGGTTTCCTGACATTTTAAGGTTACTTTGAGACATAATCGTAATTTATACATGACAGGCTCGACGCTCAATCGCTGCCACGATGCATCGAGTGACCCTATCCTTCTCTGTCTCTGACTCCAATGTATGTCCATCCTTCTGCCTGATGTAGTACTCCTACAAGAAGCACATAACCAAAACTGTTACACACAGCTCCGTATCAGTTTCGAATAAATGTACAAAACTATTATAAGCTTGAACATTTTGTCCGCTATAAAAATGTTGAATGGATATTTTGATAAACTGATCGTGATTTTAGTGCAGTTTTGATAAGTTTCAAGTTACCTGAAAAGCGAGGGAACCTTTGGAGCTGACAGCAGCGTGAAAAACAACATACTCCATATCTGTCAGAGTGCAGACTGTATCGAACAGCAACTTAGGCCGGTCTCGATCCTCTGATGTTCACAACTGAATAACCTTTCTCTTTACATGTATCAATATATGCAAATGTAGCACCGCAAGTCTTTCTATGATCTCCAGCTCCACAACCACATTTCTCCTCGCTTGGTACACTATTATCCAACCCTTCGAAGTCCCTGTCTGCCACCATCATCTGATGAAGCCTCCGCTCTGTGTGGTGGCTCCGTTAGATGGGTAAGTCAGCCTCACACTCCATCGGTCCCCAACCCTGTGGTGAGCCTCAACGACCTTCTCTACTTGCTTACATAAATAAGCAGGTCGGTGGCATTGTTGCCAGGTTTTCGTCTAAATAGAGTAAACATGCTGCCCTCCTGTTATGAGTCCATATCGCAGCTGCTGCTAGTTGTGATCCAAGGTCGGTCAGAGAAAGCTGCAATCTCAGATAGTACTCCTGGATTATCCGACAAGGTGATTTCCAATGCTGGATGCTCGGTTGACACATGTTTCGGCCTGAGCTCCCTCTGGATGGGCATGTGTCGGGCTCTTTGTTTGCGCAAAGTGCCTGAAATCCAATTAAAAAAATTCACCACATTATATTTACGTCAAAATCTAAAATCCAACTAGCGGATGATTTAGATTTATCAATTACCTGACGAATGTAATCGATCAGACCTTGATCAGTGATTTTGTTCCCTTGCTGATCCGTGACATGAAACACTGAAAACAGACATCAATTGCAAACAGATTGTTGAAAACTATGGACTCTAAAATAATGACTTTCATGTGACTGTTTCTAGAATTTGAGACTGAGAATAGGCCTTAGCTTACCATCCATAAACCATCCACCATCTGAACAAATGTAGGATTTGGAAATCACTAGGTCAAGATCAGTCAGCACCTGAACCATCTCCAGCAATATCCCGTCCTTATTTGCACTGTCCACCTGCAATTTTAACTGACTCTCAATTCCGCGTACAGCATGCTTAACTGACAAAACTCACGACAAAAATAACTGAACTCCTAATCGGAATGCATTTAATAACTATGATCTACTAAAAATTTAAAGTAAAACTAACGGATTAATTAAGACGGTGTATAAACGGATTAAAAGCGAATAAGCTCTTCAACATTTACATAGGCATTCATGTAAAAGTACAGAACCATTTTAAAGTGAATCATAAAGATTCCTAGTCACTACACTCCATACATCGACAACAAAGAATCTTCGAAAAATCGTGATCCACTAATTGGCGTGTAGAAAAAAAGTTCTGAGAACCTTACGGAATCTTCAAACAAAAAACATATCCATATAACGAATCAGCGCCTAAAGTAGATACACACAAGCACCCAACATGATATCACGAAAACATCCTTGTAATTTCCACTTCACGTATCACACACAAACATTCCAAACCCATACCGAGACAACTCAACAAAGTTCCGTAGAGCCTTAAAACTCGATCAAATAACAATATAACATACTATACGAATAAAATCGAACTTGTTAACAAAAAGCGGAAAGTGCATTTTGGGATCAGATCAACTACAACTACAATAACAGCAGCAAAAGATGAAGATTATGATTACCTTCACAAGAGTGCATTCCTCATCAGCTTCATTGTCAATCTTAACCCTAAAAAACCATTCATTTCTTGATCATAAAAATACACAATTTTTATTAAAATAATAATAATAATAAATAAAATTGATACTGACTCGGGCGGATGGATGCGGTCCATGAGGGAATCATACTCCGGATCGAAATAAGGCCGGAAAAGATTACTCTCCATCGTGGCCGCAATTTCAAGAAACCTTAAAATAATGAAAGATTGTAAATTTACGATTTGGCATTGAAAACAGAGTGATGAAAATAAATCAAGAAGATGAATGGATTTTTTGGGGAAAAGGGTTTGTCTGACAAACCTGAAAAGTGGGTTGGATCGAGAAAATTGAAATTGTATCGATCTCAACTGGGTTTGTTACGTTTAACCGAAAAAGCTCTGTTTTTATTTGATTTTTGGGGAAATGGAGAAAACAGAGGATCTGAGATGAAGAGAGAGAAAGTAATGCTGAGTTGGGATTTTATCAATAGGAAGAAGAACAAGCTGAGGGCGAGCGATTCTTGTGCGGTTTCAGTTTTTATCTATTTTTTTATTTAAATTTTCTTATTATTTTCGAAAAATTAAATCAACTAAACTTTGGTAAAACAATTCAGTTTCTGTTAAATCATTATTTCAGCTGCAAGTGCATTTGTAATTGTTTGTATTGAGTTATAAGAATAAATATTTAATATGATAGAGTTACGATTAAGAAAGACTCGACGGTTGGATTTGATGATTATTTTTTAATTAAATCTAATCCGTCAAAAACTTTTATCATGAATTTAGTTAAGCATGATAATTTTGAGATTAGATATCTCCTTAACATTAAAGATATAATAAATGCGTACGCACAAAAACTTTTTGTGATATTTATTTAAATGAATATGCGTTTTAACTTAATTGAAAGAGTCAATAAAGGTTTAAAGGGGATTAGCTAATGATATGTTCCATTTTATATGGAGATGTGATTCATTTATAATCACAACGTGTTTCATAAGGAGTGGATATATCAAAGGACGAATCACTAATGATTAGCATGCTTAGGGTTTAATTATATTATGTTAGTTAATTATATACTCCTACAAAGCACCTCAAATAACTACTTTATTGGATATGCAATTTTGTCTTTGCTGGATTCAATCATTAGAGTAATACTCTTTTGAGACCCTTACTATTGGGTGAAACCCTGATATCTCAATCATGGCCGTTGATTGGGTTTGCTTTTGGGATCCAGATTGTGCCACGTGGAGGTTAGAGAAATTCAAAAATCGGAGGTGAGAGAAATTGTTGCTTTTGTTCTCTCACCTCCACGTGGCACAATCTGGATCCTAAAAGCAAACTCAATCAACGGCCATGATTGGGGTCTCAGGGTCTCACCCAAAATTGAGAATCTCAAAAGAGCATTACTCCAATCATTAACTATTCTATTTGCATTTGCTCTGATAACTGTTGGACCATTCCACTTTCAACAAAGATTCCACTGTCTCCTATTTAACATGTACTTTGATGCACTGTATATACAATCGACGATAAAAGATCGAGGACAATTATGACACAATTTGATCATTGATTATTTATAATTCAACTAACGAGTTAAAATTTCTTATTTGAAAATCTAATTATTATTTTAATTAAAAATTAATTTAATCTCAATCGTCAAATTAACTAAATCAATGATATTTAGCATTCCATCACACAAAAACATAAGTTCCCTTATCTTATCTCTACAATTTCACATCAAAAAAACTCTACAATTGATAAAGTATGTTTTTATATAAAAAATTTGTTATGGAGCAAGAAAGTTTTATGTGTGGTATCAGGCAGAATGAGCTAAGGTTGTAGACTGTAGTAGGCTTTTCTAGATATTGCTAAGCTATTTTCGAATAGTGTGAAATTGAGTGGTCATTTTCGATTTGAACGTGAAAAAACGAGGCAGACGTGGACTCAATCAACGCCATGTTATGTGCTATCATAAGACACGTGTGTTCTATGTCTCTTGCAGTCACTATCCATATCCACGCTGGCGGCAGAGCCCCACGTGGCCTATTGATCTCATGACTTTTTTGTCTTGTTGTGTTCTCCGGAACTAGTCGCTACATTTATTGCAGCAAAATCGACAAAGGAAAACTAATTCATGGTAAAATTCGGTGTTTTTTAGAGCTTTGATTTTGACGGTATTCATATGAATCTGTAGCTACTATTTACCATGAGATCCGGACATGAGCAGTCTCATCTTGAGGTGGTCTTTTTTGAGACCTTTACTGAACCCTGAGACCCCAATCATGGCCGTGGTTGGATTTGCTTTTGGATCCGGATTGTGGCCACTGTGAGGAGAGAAACAAACGACGAATCAGAGGTGAGAGAAGAGAAATTCCTGCTTTTGTTCTCTCATCTCCACGTGGCACAATCCGGACCCCAAAAACAAATCCAACCAACGGTCATGATTGGGGTCTCGGAGTCTCAGGGTCTCACCCAATAATAAGAGTCTCAAAAGAGCTTTCCTCTAGATATGTCAAATGGGGCGGGTACGGGCGGGTATGACCCGGTTATAAAGGGTAACGGGCATAAACGGATAACAGGTATTATTTACCCGTTTATGTAAACGGGTATAAACGGGCGGGTATATAGGATAACGGGTATAAACGGGTAACGGGTATTAATTTACCCGTTTACCCATTAAAGACCCGTTTATCCATTAATAACTCATTTACCCTTTAACTACATATTTTTATTTTACCAATTATTCTATCATTTGTAAAATACGAAAATGAGTATCTAATTTTTTTAGTAGATTGACGGTAGTTTATGAGTAGAACTTAATGAATTTTTCTAATGGAATATAACGGGCGGGTAATGGGCGACCCTATAATAAACGGGTATAAACGGTAACGGGTATGATTACCCTTTATCTCTAAACGGACGGGTATAGACGGGTATTTTAACGGACGGATAAAGGACGGGTAACGAATAATGGGTAATTTTGACATATCTACTTTCCTCTTCTCATCTTAATTTCAGATATATGCTTCAGATAACAGGTTTGAGTATCTAGGAAAAATGTAGATTATAGTTCAGAGTTCAGGCAGAGCACCTTCTCAAACTACAACAGAATAAAGCTTAAGACATTTCTTGTTTCTCACAAGTATGAGAGCAGGTTCGGATCCTATACAGCGTACGGTCAAATTCAGCCAAAATTTAAAATTTAAATTTTAAAACGACGTAATTTAGGTATATAATAATTCAAAACAACACGATTTTACTAAATCCTAATTAAAAATTTCTAAATTTTTTTCAAAACGACGTAGTTTTGATGTTCAATAACTAAAACTACGTTTCATTTGTGACTGAAAAATACTATTGGCTGCACGTTACCTGAATATAACACTAAACACGTTTTATAAAGAGCGTTGAATAAGCGCAATACCGAATCTTAATACCCATTTTGCCCTCAATGTAAAGATTAATAAAAATCCATGAGGGTAAATTTACCAAATTATCCCTCAAGAATTTTAGGTTGCCTAGACAGGGATATTTTACGTTAATTCACCTTTATAAATGCATTCAAGATTACATATGACACATTTCATCATTTGAAATTGCCATTCCTAGCATCAGTCTTATGCATGACACTCTACTAGTACAATAGTGATTGCCTGAGTTATTTCTCCATCGACGAATACTTAACACTCCGAGACTTATTTATTTACAGGGCGTGGGTGATAAATTAGTCATCATCTCACAGTCATAAACATGTTATTGTCATGCGTGGGTATATAAGCTGACCTGGCCAGATTGTTAATCGAAGAGGCAATACACTGCCTCAGATGGAAGCTAAACCGAGCGATGAGATAACCTTGGTCTGTTGGTAGTAGTCATTTAGCCACCCTTTGATAATTGCTAATTCATTTTCCCTTTGCTTTACTAGCCAGTCAGGATCATTGGAGGTTGAAGCTCGTAAATCTATGTGATGGGCGCCTAAGCAAGACATAAAGTGTAACCATGATCAAAATACATTTTAAATAGAAATTGGACTTCAGTGGCTGCATCAATTTCAACATGTTTAATTAAGATAATAACCTCTAAATTGATACCAAATCTAAGCATATGTGCCGATAATACCATGAAGGAAGATTCAAACCACACAATTTTGATACTAATGCTATACCTTCGTCTGTAACAAGAGCAATAATTGTCTCTGATATATTATGTAGGACACTGCAAAAACATAAAACTGACTACGTCAGAACTCAGAAGCCTATTGAGGGCATTAACGGTTGAAGGAACCTACCCGCCACCACTCCACGGATCCAAAAGCCCATTGGAGAAAATAATGTTACTCCCAAATTTTCTCCATGTTGCCTTGTAGTCCTTCAAAAGATAAAAAAGTTAAATCACTATATAAAATTTTGAAGTACAAATCGATGGGATCCTGAGATAGAATAAGAAAACCAATATTACATGTCCTCCAAACTCTGTTGTTATCCAGTTCGGCCTTGGCTTCACATTGAACTCTTCCAAACACCATTCTTCAAAATAAGTGTAATTGTAATCGTAAGTAGGGAACATGCTTGAGTTTCTGCTGCTTGACATTGGCATTACCATCTCTGTGCAAGCCTGTAAAGGTACGCAAAAATATGACAATCTGATATATTTTTGTCAATAATATAGAAGTACGTATACATCACAAAGAAAAGGCAAGAGAAGAACATTGGATTATTGAATACCTGCCAGTTCCAACCACTCATGCCGTGCGGATCATCATCCAACTGAAAACAGTCAGCGTCTCCAGTATAATTATAATACACACTCACTCCTCCAAATACGCGTTCTAAGATGCTGCTGCCTTCTGGATATCTGTCTATCCTTTTACACACCTAGAAGAGATAACTCGAAAGCTTAACTTCATATTTAGGAAATGCGTTTCCAGGTACAAGTACATCAACATTTTTTTGAGCACGATCAACCTTAGATAGTCAGAGAAAGCTAATCATTAATGGATATAGAGAATTCCTATATTCAATAGAAATGTGACACAGTTGCAACTTGCAAGCCCACAGTCATTCTAACAGAAAATTGACTAGCATTTTTACTGCACAATTATCACAAGCGGGAACTCGAATACCATGTCGTGGAATAGTAATGCCTCGGAAACTTACTTCTTTTATTGGATATGCAGGTAAAGGCATCAAAAAACTCGATGGGTATGGATAGTCTACCATTGCAAGGTAACTATAAGCAGATTCCAGCCAGTTACTCAGATCATCTGTACTCTTCAGTTCTCTATGATTAATCATCAGAAAGTGCACTTGACACTCATATAATTTGGAAATAAGTTTGGAGAAAAATCTAATGGAAGATGACAATCAGATGCGTAGAAGAATCTTCAGCTTACCCACACAAGTGAAAGGTTTTAGCCAGCTGATTTAAACCATTATCTTTCCTCCCTTCAATTTCCAGCTCATCCCATGACTTCTTTATGGTGTCAAAACAGCTTTCACTCTCACGCTAAAGTAATTTAGAGAACACATTCATCACTGAACAATTCTAAAGTAAATGAAAGATGGAAATATAAAAGCACGCACTTTAAAGTCTTGGGAGACAATGTCATAAAATGTTTCTGATGGTACAATGTCTTCAAACTGAAGAATGGGTGCTGAGGATGCAAGTGCCCCTATTGCAATGTGAGGATACTTCAGTCTCATCCAAGCAGCCAACACTGCCATTAACAACTATAAAATGATCACGAATGTTCAAACTTAAACACGCTAATTACCCTACATGCGGGAAGGCAGCACGCCACTCAAATTCATTCTAATGAATATTCAACCCACAACAGTAAAGCAAATGATTAACAACAATAACAAACTCGTATGTGATATGTCAGTTGTCACTAATCACGATCCATATGAACCAAAGATTACTGTGAAAATTGTTGCAGAAAATTTGAAACAGTCACTAATCTCCTTCTTCCCATATCATGTTTCTATATTTGCCAAAACATCTACCAGTTGAACTTTAACCAACAGTTAGCACAAACAAAAAAGCTTACTTCCTCCATAGGACCCTCCAAACAGCACAACAGGAGAGCTCTCAGCAGATAGATTCTTTTTCAAACTAGTCACCAAGACCGCAAAATCCGCAAGTGCTTGCTCAGCTGTAAGATAAGCTAAAGTAGAAGCATTCTTATACGCCTCATCTCTACTCCCAAACGGCATCGAATCACCATAATACCTATGCTGCACATCAAAACATTTTTCAAAACAAAAACAACAATCAATAAAATCATCATCAAAGTCAAAATTACAATAATCACAACTAAACAAAAAAGCCATAAACCTCAGGAAACAAAACCATAGCACCAAAATACGGCGCGATCTCCCATACGAAACCAGTATTCTCTGAAAACCATACGATATCGCCTTCGTTCCCGCAGTACATGAAGATCGGACCATTCCGTTCAGAACCGGACCAGTGCTCAGTACTTATTAAGTACCTCTGTTTGAATTTACGATCGGAGCTGAAACTGAAATGGTCTAGAGTCTGATCGAAGTATTGCGTTTCGTAAGACGGTAGGGTGTTAGGATGTGTGGTGGTTGGTTTGGTGGATTTGTGGAGGAAGCGCGGGGGTCGGTTTGATGAAGCGGAGGTTGAGATTGAGATGAGTACGGCGAAGAGGAGGTGGTGGATGAGTGCCATTTTTGCGAGGCTGCGAGGAGCTATTGGTTGCTGGAAATTGACGATTGCGAGGAAGACGAAGTGGCGTGTGATCTTGTGGTTGCGACTCCATGCTGTTATGGTGGGTATTCAGTGGTCACCAGTTGAACTGTGTTTCTATCATTTCCCGATTAGCATTATTTAGATTGGTTTTATAAAAAGACTACTTTAACATGCTTTTCGTCAAAGCCAAATTGCGCTACACATTTCTTCGAGATAAAAATAAAGCAAAGCTTTTACTCTTTAGTGCCCAAAGCCAACAACTTTATTTGAAAACACAGGGAGCCAAATACTTTAAGCAACCAAGAGGATACAGCCAACTTAAGAAGCAACCAGTTGCATAAAGCTTGTTATTATTTGCTTTGAGCTTGCACACATCATAAATGTAGAGGAAGTCAATACATTCTGCATTTGATTCTTATTTTATTAAAACAATGTAAAACTGCAAACAGAAAAAGGAGTCATTCCAAATAAACGGAACTGAGTATTTCAGGTTTTCGCAGGGTTTAAAATCCGCTCTTTCAAAGCTTGTTCACAATGCTAATGGTGTTTGACCTCGAAAAGGCCATCAGGTCCTGCATATTAAAACGTGGATTCGAATCATTTATTACTCAAGCGGGAATCAAGTAGAGTAAAATAAATGGCCAGCGCATAACAAAGAAAAAGTATCATTAACTACAAACAAAACAAATTACTAGCATGCAAAACCATCATAATAATCAGGTAACCCATACAAAAAAAGTTAAACATCATTAGATTAGTAACAGTACACAGATATATTATATTAGCATTGCATGTAACAGCTGATAAGCGACAACCTTTCCGCACAATCCTAAAGGAAAATGCATATATCTATATCGTCAACAATCAACAAGTGTTGATGAATAAAATAACAAGAAAATGAACAAATATTTCACTACAAAGCAGATTAACTGAACTATGAGAACAGTTGGAACTGATAATCTCACACTATTTGACTATAAAGTGGCTAACATCATATAATTCCATTCAGAAAACATCAATGGCTATTAAAGAATCTATCTTCAAGGAAAACACAATCTCACCAGCACCAGAAGTAAGCAAAGGTTGAACCTTTCTACAAGTAAAACAAAAAATCTGATAATCTCATGTCTAAATTTTCATTTAAGGGACAGTGCATGACAATGTAACTGATACGCACATACAAAACCACATTAGATTACAAGCAAAACCATTCAACAAATTGTAAAACACACATACCCCATGGAAACTCCTTGTTGCGGATGTGCAGATAAGGGTACGCCTGCAATCAATAAAAAAGAAACTTATACAAAATGCAGACAACATCCTTCACGGTCAGCATTTATTAAATTGCGACAAAGGCTTACAGGAGGCTCATCATAATGCGGATGCCCCGCTGAAAGATGGTAGATAGCTAAACCAGTGCAGGTAACGATTCCAAGGTAGGTAATCTTTTCCCACTTTGCCGCTTCACCTGACAAAACCAAGACAACAACAACAACACCTTTTATCAAATAACAGCTAGAATATCCATTCCTTGAATCTACGACCCATTTAGGCTGAGAAATCCACAAATCTAAATTACAAAATCAACAATATAATCTGGAAATTAAACCAAAACAAAAAAGGTTCAATAGTTTCAGATTAATAAGAGTCAAGGCGCTAATAATCGGAAGTCTCTCAAGTTATCAATTGCAATAACTAATTACGAGTTTGAAATTCATTGAAATCGGATTTTGAAAATAATTGACGATCGGAAAAATGAAGAAAACGAGTAAGAGGAGATGTAAAGAGACTTACGAGCCTCTTCAATAGGCGAAGATGAGGACGAAAAGCTCCTCTTGGGCGCGGCAGCCCGAAGGCTGTTGTTTCCGGCGGTGCTGCGAATCGCAGTTCTGAGACCTGATCTCACGATCGCCGACGCCATTCTTCTTCGATCGTCTTCTTTTTCACGAATCGATTTGGAGCTTGTTCGATTTGAGTATGAATGAATTGAATCTAGAAACCCACGAACGTAGAACGATTCGTCTGCAGCCGACTTTCGATTCGTTAGATATGGGCCCACTCACAAACGAGGCCCAACCCAAACGGCCCGACATAATCGTGTATGAGGGTAGCTCGTATTGACAAAAATAGAACCGAAAGATGATGACGAGGGAAGTAACTTCTGCAACTGGCGATCGGGACCGGAACGATCTATCTATCATAAACTTTCAACTGCTACGTAGCTATTTTACATGCTCCATTAACATTTTCAGGAACATCGGAAGCATTCTTAAATGCTGTTGCAAATGAGAACCAACTCAAACATTCCTTACTTGCAAATGAGTGGTGTTGAATGTGCTATTGATTAGGTCTTCAGGTGCTGTAGGACTCATCATCGCAAATTCACTGAATATCCTTAAGTTCTGTACACTTCATCAGAATGGAATCACTTGGAATGGAATGAAAGGATGCGTCTAAATTGAAATTATGTTGAAATTCATCATTCCATTCCCACGAAATGCATTCCATTCCTTCAAAGTGGACGCAACCTTAGTGTTCGTGTTTTTTCTTCCTTTACATGATACTATAAGATTTACCCATGTGCCGAATTCATTTGGATCCCTGCATATCCCATTGAGACTGATACATTTTAGAATGAAACTACTCTTACCTTGTTATGTCATATCGATAAAACAGCAAACTTTCATATCACTGTGTTTTTGGACTAATCTCTTCAAAAAGGGATATACTTCTCTTCTAGTTTTCTTTCTTAATGTATGACGCAACTCAATTAAACTGTTCTTATCAGTCATTGTGAAGGTGTACATTAAACGAACGAGTAAAAGAACGTCATGGTTCTCATTTATTCCTTGACTACTCTGATAGACATGACACTAAGGATTATCTATTCAGCTATTTTTATCTGGAGATTTTTCAAGGTACAAGTCTAAGTGCCTGCTTAAGTTATAAATTTTTCATAGTCCTTATGATTGTGTTTTGCAAGTTTTAATTTCAGTTACTTTTCATATGGACAGGACTCTTCGTTCTCGTTTCAGATTTGCCTACCATCAGGTTGGACATTCCTGATCATATCCGGCATGCTAACTTTTATATCTGAAAAGTTATTTTTGGATTGGAACAACTTCTGGAGGACTTTTCCTGTTCGTATCGCTGTCGGGCTGGCTTGTTTCTGCACTTCTGCCTTTGTAATGTATGTGATTACTGTATCCTTGGGCAGTATATATCTGTAATCTCTGTTTCCATTATCTTTATCTTTGGAACAATAACTTAAGTAAACTAGCAAATTTATTATTTCTCAGCTCTGACTTTAGGTTCACGGTCTTGTTTTTTGATCAGATACAGGCAGGAGAAAGCTTTCATCAAAAAACTTATCCGTCTACGGAGCCACAGTGACTAAAGCCGTTCTGCTCGCATTGCAGTCCACTAAGTGCTCACCTTAGATATAACGTGCCTCCCCATTAAAATCATCTGCTAACTGAACCAGAAAACAGTCACTCAAGGCCTCCTAGAATACCTTCTGACGATTCGCAGGGTGCGGGTTTTCTTGTACATCTTTGATGCTCGTAAGCTGTTGAGTTAAAAAAATTGTTTGCAGTTTTTTTTCGTATCCTCTTTTGTTAGTTTCACTTTCAACCCCCAAATTTTCTCAAGTTAAATATTTTTCCGAGGCTTTTATTTTTGTAGAAGTAATATTTTTGGTTTACATGAAATGTCCTCTTCATTTCGTTGACTTACCCAATTGGGAATTTATAAGGAAGAGAGGGCAAACTGGGAATAGATAAAATTGAGTGAGGGGTATTTTCGTCCATAGAAATAAACCTCTCCTCGCCACATCATCAACATCAATCATCAAGCGAGATTGATTCTCCGGCTCAAATCGCCTCTCGTTCGCACCTTCTACCGCCCTCGTCGCCTCCCTCTATTTCCAGGTAAGAAAACGACGCGTTTCGATTCGATTAATCTGATTTCGATCGATGTATTCAACGTTAATTATATGTAAAATGAATAGATTCATCTCAACGATCGATTCCTGATTTGATGTGATGCTTGTCGGCGTTTTGATGACTTTAGGGTTTTTATATTGATTTGATTCACATATAGCAGTTTACAACTCTTTATTTGGAATTTCTAGAAACAATCAATTTACAAAACTCACTTGCTGGCAATTAGGTCTTACTTCCAGATGCATTGTTTTCTTATTTGACCAGTTGTTGCCTTTGTTTCACTTTGATCTCTTTTGTATGTAATTTACATATAAGCGCGATTTTTAACGCATTTTTTCGTCTTTTTGTTCCAATTAAGCCAGTTACAACTACATAACCTCGTTGTTGTTAATGCATTATTGAATCGGAATCATGAAAAGTTGCAATTTTTATGACTAATGCAAAGTGGCTCAGTTTACATTCACAACTAATTATCAGGTGAAGATGGCTCATCAACTGAATTTTCAGGTGTTTTCTGAAGAGGCTAGATATATTTTTATTCATGATTATCATTTGTTTAATGATGTGTGAGGAGTCATTTGTTTAATTTATTGGATTTTTTCAATCTCTATGCATGCATTTATTCGTGTATGATCTGCTGATTTGTTTCTCTGAATGATGTATTTCAGTTATTCCGCCATTTGTTACCATCTGTAGGAAAGGTTTTGTCTTTTCTCCTCCTGAATGGATCTGAAAAATATCAGAGATGCATTTGATCGGGTTACAAAGAAACAGAAGATTTGTTCTTCTAAGACTACAGAAATGACGGACCAGATATGTCAAGAAGTTGAAAATGCTTTAACGAAGATCCAGTCAGCTATGGATACAGGTTCTGAAGTTGACAGGAAGTCTATATTCTCTGAGCTCAATGCCAAGTTGATGGAGATTGGTCCCCTCGGCCAACAAGAAGGAACTCAAAGAGAACTCAGCATAGCGTTGAGCAAATATCCCAAGTTTCTAGAAAAATCCTTCAATCCAGATATATCGAAGGCATACAGAAATGTTGACTTTGATTCCCAGATAGTTAACCATATTATTGCCAGCCACTTTTATCGCGAGGGTATGTTTGATATTGGTGACTCTTTCATTGCCGAGTCAAATGAACCAGAAGCAGCTGCAGTTAAATCTCAGTTTCTGGTGTTGTACCATATTTTATCAGCCCTGTCAACTCGAAATCTGGAGCCTGCTTTGACTTGGGCCTCTGCCAACCATGACAAACTTAAAGAGTATGGATGTGACCTTTTGCTTAAGCTCCATCGTCTGCAGTTTGTGGAAACACTTCAGAACGCTGGTCATGACGACGCATTGAATTATGCCAGAACATTCTTGGCTCCTTTTACTACCAGTCATCTTTCTGAAATCCAGAAGATTACGGTATGCTTATTATGGGAGAAAAAGCTTGATCGCTCCCCATATGCTGATCTTTTATCTTCTGCTCACTGGGATACATTAGGTGAGGAGCTTACTCGACGATTCTGCAGTGTAATGGGGCAGTCCTATGAAAGCCCTTTGAGTGTGACAATAGCTGCTGGTATTCAAGCACTGCCTCAGCTTTTGAAGCTTATGAATGTGGTAGTTGAGAAGAAACAAAATGACTGGCAATCGATAAAGCAGTTGCCAGTTCCTCTGGATCTGGATAAGGAGTTTCAGTTCCATTCTATCTTTGTCTGCCCAGTAAGTAAAGATCAGGCGAGTGAAGACAATCCTCCAATGCTGATGACTTGTGGACATGTCCTTTGCAGGCAGTCAATTGCAAAGATGTCCAAGAACAACACAAAGTCCTTCAAGTGTCCATACTGTCCAATGGCTGTGGATTCGAAGCTTTGTAAGCAGCTTTATTTCTGATTCCCACGTATCCACTTCAGGTACTTATCTATTCCTCCTATCTTTCATGTATCTGCAAAGTACCTTAAGTTTAGCAAAGCTCACGTAGATTGTTGGATTGGAGCCATGTTGACTATCTGCTTTTGTGTACTAGACATTGATATTGTTTCAATCCCTTGTGTTGTATTTGTTGCCCTTATACCTTGGCTTGTAAATAGAAAAAACTGATAGCACTCTTAGCGTTACAAGAAAGTGTTCTAAGTTGTTTTGCTGAGTTGAACCAGGTCTTGATCGGCATTCAGGATATGGTCGGTTGGTAAAATATCTAAAATTTATAACTTAGAAGAACCCATGGTAGGATCCCAGAAACAAGATAAGCCAAACTTGTTATTCTGCATATTGTGCTTCCTCCAGACCAGAAGGGTGTCTTTGTTTACATTACCAGGCACACACTCATCATATTTCACATCCCATTGCATTGGGATGGCAATATGAAGCACAAAGGGGCAGACCACTCATCAGCCCCTCTTCCCTAAATTAACAAAAAAGGACTCTTCTCTATAGCTATTATGAGCAGTTTCAAGCTAAATCATTTCTTTGAAAAGTTTGTGCTACAAGCAATAGTTGTAAGCTATCCAGTCTTGTTTAATTATCTTTCGAGTATAATTGAAGCAGATCCAAAAATAGAGAATTAAGTTGTAGGCGACAGAAGGATTATAACACAAGTAGATTTTGTGTAATGACTAATGATAAGAAAACAAAGGATTAGGCAATAGATGCTGACTGATACACACATAAATCAGGTAAATTTGATAAGAGGATGAATGACCTGACTTTCGAATAAGTATTTAATACATACACTATATAGTTGAAATTCCACTCGCAATCAAAACATATGCTGGAGAAGACAATATGGTCGTAATTCGGCGTTTATCACTTGTAAGGACTCTACTTTGGGGGTTTTGACTTCTCCACTGTCCTGGGTGCTGCTGCTGCAACAAACAAAAGAAAGTCGAATTAGAACTCCTCGGACAAAATATATATCTAGCTTTTACGCAGCAAACAATTATTGAGAGACCGTGCTATGGGTTTTACTGCTAATAGATAAGCTTTTACGATAACATTTAATTCTATGGAAAATATTCGGTTGAATAAAAAATCTAAGTGAAAGAAAAAGAACCTAAGCCAATGGCATCAATGCTCTTCATGATCTTAAGTTTCCTGCATGTGTCAATGAACATCCTGCAAAAAAATTTCAAATTTTAGGAACTGTACATCCCCCCGCCATGTTCAAAACATGATTTTTGTTCATGCATCCAATGTTTCAAATTCTTAGATCTTCTTGTGTTACACACGCTATACTAGATTGTGTTACTACCAACAGATGTGTTGAACTACGGCTAAACAGTGAGATCTGGACATTAACTACGCATACAACAATCCCATGGTATAGCTTACATGGTTGTTCTTGGTATCTTAGAGAATGTCAGGTCATATTCATAGTTTTTGTCATTTCTAGCATATTTTGTTTCAAGAAATTACTAAATCAAGAGACAAAGGTCAATATATGACAATATCAACAGAAATTTTAAAGGTTGAGAAAGCATACTCCCAGGGTACATCTCCAACAAGCATCCAGTCAGAATCTTTGTCCTCGTAAGTAAGAACATATTCAGATCCATGCAAGAGATCCTTCAGCTTGCTTTCACTAAGTGACCCCTTCTCTAACCCTCCTTGAGAACCATACTGACCTATATTACCCCATGAAACAAGAATGTATCAGTGCTCGACAGTATTCAACAGAGTTGAAGCTGATATGTTTGAGATGCAGTAAAAATGTGGCATTCTGACGATAACAAATCAACTCACCTAAGGTGAAGCAGCTGAACATTTTTTCAAGAGCTGATGAAAGTACTTGGTATGAAGAATAGTTTCTCAAATCAACTTTCCGCAGATAAGGAGCACCATCCATGCTGACCTTGACGAAAAGCGCACCAGGACCAGGTTTTCCGTCGACTTCATCATTATTCTTAGTAGTACTAGCTAAAGAATTCTTCCGGAATGAACGGATAGGAGGCCAACCAACTACCAATGCCCTGTGAATTGAACATTCAATCACAATTAGAGGCACTTTAAGGAACCATAACATAATAATAAATGTGAAGAATTATCTATGTAACTAAACTAGAACTAACTTTGAGGCAGATGGGTTGCTATTGTTGTTAGAGTCGGCTATCTGATTAGCTGCTACAGTCTCTTCTTGCAGTGCTTTAGGGGCTGCTTCCCTGGGGTTAGCTGGCTGACTTGCTTTCACAGGTATCTTAGCATTTATTGCGGAGTTAACAGCATGTTTAGGGGTCAAAGACTGCTGAACATCCGTTTTCGTACTGATTCCAGGAAACATCCAGTTTCCTTCCATAACATCAGAAAATACTCTTTTACTGCCTGAGAAAACTGTTTTGTTGGACGAAGAGCAGATACCTTCTTTAGAAGGAAGCAACGGAAACAGCTGCTTCTCATCCAAATTTAAGCAATATTCTTGTTCTCTTTCAGGAGACTGTGATCCCGGAAGACCTAGCCTTAACTCAGTAGCCTTCATATTAAGTTTATTTCCATTTGTACCCAAATTCTTAGAGTCTATAGAACCATCAAGTAAAGAACTATCAGCCAAACCAAGATAATTCCTTTCCTTAAGATCCACACCATTCTTAGTCCGATCTGTAGGCCCTGGAGGGGGCGATAAAGTTACATGCCCTCCTCCTTCCTCAACACCCAGCAGAGGCGGAGACATCAAACTTCAATTATTTCTTTGACTGCAAAATGATAACACTAGTCAAGTGAGCAGCATCTATCAGCAAAACTGAACCTGAAATCTCCAATCTTTAACAAGCCCAAAATAAGTTGCCTTGTCAGATTCAAGATAAAACCATCCCTACATTCAACTATTGTTTTCTATCAAGTTACCATGTCTATGAAGTGGTTTTCTTCAAACAAACCCTAAAAAGGTTCAAGTGCAAAATAGAAACAAGAAGCAAAGCCACAAAATTTTCATCATCAAAATCAACCAAAGAGACAATAAATCACCATGCACAAAAAAATCCCTAAACCATAGATCTAACAGCTCAAAAATGTATCAAAGTACACACAAAAAGTTTACATTTTCCAAGAAAAATCCAACAAAATTCCACACTCCAAACCCTCAGATTTAAACCCCCCACCCCCACTTCCCTCCTCCCCCTAAAAACCACCCTTACCCAAACAACAAACTCAAAGATCCACCAAACCAATATCAAAAATAATCTACAAAAGAGAAATAAATCAATTCAGCAGCTGAGCACACAGAAAATCACAAACTGAAAACAGTTGTATAAAATCAAGCAGCAAAACTCCACCTTAACTCACCGGAAGATCCGAGCTTGAATTCACCAAACTGAAGAATGCAGAAACCCAAGTAAGAGAGAGAGTGCCTGAAGAAGTATATGAAAATGGCTGGTCTGATTCAAGCTCCCTTCATTAACCCACAAACCAACAAAAGCTTCTTTTCTGCAGAAAAAAATGTTACATAAATACGATAAAGTTGAGGGGTTAAAGTGGGAATATATTACGGAATTTTGGGGGCGAAAGTGGGAATATTTTACGGCTTGCGGGGTATTTGTTTAATTTTTTGATAAAAAGATTCTGAATGTCGGGCCCACTTTGTATTTGGTTTGTTTGTTTGTGTGCTTGCAGGTGCAGATTATTTACGTGTACGACGTCGATGGACGGTTCAGATTGAATCTCTTGCTGTTAGATTATTATTTACTTTTCGGTCCTTCATGTATTCTATTTGGTAATCCGATTCGATAATTTATTTTGAATTAATTTTCTTAGTTAGCAACTTAAGATCACTTCACTGGTTTAGAAAAATTATCGACTGGAGGGGGTGTAATTATAAAAAGACGAAGTTGATGGGTCGAATTGTAAATAAAATTCTTAATGTCCAAAAGTGTGGAGTTGCAAGGGAAGTAGTCGGGTCAGGCCTCGGGGGTTGCTTTGGTTCCGTTCTACAATTTCTTTTAATGACGAAAATAACCCTGTGATTACGTTACTGACAGTTTTAAGATTGCTTTTAATCTGCTCGTGTTTCCCGTTTTGTCTTTTCCATAATTTCTTAATATTAATTTATTAGACTTAAGGAGAAGAACACGAAATTTTTTTAATATTATTCGTTAATTTGACAAATTTGATGTTTGAGATTAAATTGATTTTTAATTTAAATTAGTGGTTGGATTAGCAAAAATACGGAGCGGTGGATTTGACGGTTATTTTAAGTTTTAATATCATCAGTTAGATTATTATTAATCAACGGTTGAGTTTATGTCCCTCTATCTCACAAAAATATATATGCCCTTATTGATCCGTTTCCGTTCTTTTATTATTGACTGCTTTTCATAAACCTTATAGTAAAATATAAATTATTTAAAACTTGTTTGACAATTTTTTATGCAGATGATAATTATAATTTTAAAAATAATAGCTCAATTAAAAGCTACTATAAAATATGTTTAGGTAATAAAAGTACTATAAATCAGAAAACTAAAATAGATTTATCAATTTAGTTTACTTCATTTCATCATACACACTTTAACTAATGGATGCCATTTTCAAACAAGAGTACAATATATATTATATACCAAATAAGTGTTGACATCCAAGCAACTATGCAAGAAAGTAAGAAAGCATATTATCACAAGTTACATGATAAATGGAAATTTGCAAAGAATGGGAAATCTTGAAAGAGAGACAATATCATTTGTCTGGGTATAAATATCAAAATTCCTAGCATATAATTTCACGTGTCATATTTACGCAACGCAAGATCATTATCTGCTTTAGCTTTTGGGAAAGTACAACTTTTGTATACTCACAGAGTCACAGTTTCATTCACTAACAAAACACTCTAATGTTATATTCAATGATTAATTATTACTTGATCAAAATCTAGAACATATTGACGATGTAAATATTCCACTAGAAAATGCTAAAACAAGATTAATTCAGTTGGTAAGAATCGAGACTTTATGTGTCATCATCAGTGGCGGAGGCGTAAGCGTAAGGGGACATTAACACTTCCAAACTTTTTCTCGCAAATATATGTTTTTAGATTTTTCACCCTTTGTATTTGTCACTGGTCAACATTGGAGTCAATCTGAGTTCGAGTTTTATTACCTAACCCATAGATGTTCTTCTCTTAAACAACGTTTGCAATACATAGGCAAAGTATATGATAAAAAGTTGCCATTGCGTGGCCGATGCCGACCATAATATCGTTTCAAGGGGACTTTGTTTGACCGGAATGAGGTTGATGTACTTTTCTTGCTAAAAACAGGTAGACAATATTGTAAAGCTGTTTTATATAAATAATTTCTTACTTTTGAATCATTGTTAATTGTATTATGCTCCATTAAATAAAATCAAACTATCATAACTTGGATTTTGATAAGTGTTTTCTAACTTTACTTTAAATAAAGTATTCAATAATCTTTGTATTATACAGATGTTTAAGTATCAAAGAATAAAGTAAAAGAAGAGATAATGATACTTTATTATTGATATGATGATCTTGATCGTGCTAATAAAATGGTCTTTAAAGACATCATTAAGCTACCCACGCCTGGACCACATCAACCCTTTTACATTCATTCCTCTTCTTTTCGACTTTTTTCACCCCTTTTCTCAATCTCCTAAAATCTATTGCGTACATGTAACACTTGTTTGTGTACGTGTTCTCTTTTTTGAGTTTATAAACTTCTTTCCACTACTGGAAATTGAGGCCAGTTATCTTCTATCAAGTCTTTCATAATGCATCTTCACCTTTTAGTCTGTGACACAAAAAATAGCGATTTATCGGTCATTTCTTCGATCTCTAATTTTAGAGTTAAGTGGTTCAAGCATTCTTTTAATACATCTCCGCATTCAGTTTGGAACTTATCCATTCATTACTTCTATTAAAAATTCAACGTTTAAAATTGAATTTAATCTGCCAACAGAGTGGTGGTCTGTTGGTTGAGGACCTGACAAAGGAACCTCAGGGCCAGGGTTCGAACCCTGGCCTCACCAATTTATCTCAGATTTTTTCTGAGGCTTCATTCCTCCCGCCACGTGCGAGGAGGTTGCCTTTGGACGTGGGGCTTGTTCGCGTCGGTATTCATGAAAGTGGTCGTGTAAGCAGAGCGGAGAGAGCGCTAAACATGCTTGTCAATGATTGGGTGAAGGTGTCCGTTGTGACCTGTGCTACTAGTGATTAGAATAGGGTTCTCATGTATGAGATTTTAGACGAATTGTACCCATTGTAACCGCTATCAAAAAAAAATTGAATTTAATCTATATTGAAAAAATAAAATTTAATGATTGTTTAATTTCTCCATTAATTTTTTAAATAAAAATATAATTAAAGAATCGAATATTTTGCTAAGTTTTTCAAACAATACAAGTCTCATCATATCCGTTAGATTAAAAGTAAAGGTTTAGATTAACGACACGTGTCGTTAAGTGCGAGCGCTACGGGAATGAAGTGAGAGAAACAATAACGGGTACGCACGACCACGATCGGTTCCGGATTCTGTCCGACTGTAACCCGACAACCGAGGCCCCACCCGCCTGTTCTTACAATATTAACTTAATTAACTAACCATGGTTAGTTTAGTTAGGTTTTGATACAGATTTTAACCGTGATAAAGTTAAATGAGGTTTGGGCTTTGGGGCACATAAACCTGCTGCGGGGTGCACGCTGCTCTGTGTCTGGTTTTGTGCGTTGAAAATCTAATGATTTCAGTTGTTCACTTGCTCTGCTGCAGTCGAGCGTTTTGGTTGACTGCTTACTCCTTCCTTCTTAGTTTTTATATGAGAAATTTGTACCAAGCTATATACGTAATGAATGAGTTACTCAACTAATGGAATCCATGAACTAGAAGCCTATCTCTGTAATAAATTTTTACAGGATCATGGTTTAAGATCAAATATATATACTGAACAATTTTCATTCGACTAGTTGACAGAGACAATATATCAACTGAATTCTTTATTATTCAATACTTTGTTCTCTAACGTGTTATCAATGGTGTCTAGCCTTAAACAACTCAACTGAGTAAAATATAACTTGACGCTTGCATGAATTATCAAACCAATAACGCTAACAAACCATGAAGTAACACATTTCCATGAGGTCAAACGTATGCATGTATCCTTAAGTGTCCATAACACATCTTGAAACAAGAGAAATTGAACAAAATAGAAGACAGAGCAGACTTCTTTCACCTTCTTCCCTTCTACTCCTCTGAGAGTCTTGACCGTTGATATAAATGTGAGATTTAATATATTGACAGATGTCAGCTGACAAAGCTCAAATAATTCTTATCCTCATCAACTTCGATCGATGTTGCACGGACCTCACTCTGTCCCTTACCTACACACTACATGGCTACATGCCTATCACCCATTTTATCATTTGTGCTTCATAATTTAGAAATTTCTACAAATATAACACTAGCATACGTATCTTTGAGCTTTAACAATATTGAAACTAATATTCCAATAAATGCATGCATGAGCGCTCCTATAAAATCACATTATTAGATAATGTTAATGGCATGCTTAATCTTCTAAATATTGAAACCTTGCTAGCTGTGTGCATAACACACGATCCAAAGTTACAAGGACCATCCCTATGTAAGAGTGTCTCCTATACTAGGGTCACTAAACTCACCATTAAAATTGGACACTTGTTGTTAATAATGATATTATAATGAAGTAGCTAGAGATCATAGAGATTTAGCTTTGAATTAAATACATTGTTTAATTTCATTGATGCGCTCTAGGTTACCTTTATACACTCGATAAAAATACGTTAGGCAAGAATTCAACACAAATGGTTTCGGTTAAGGATCCACTAGTTATGGGCCGGACCAGACACCGCTAAATGGGCCAATGGAAACGAGTGATCGAAAATAAAATAACCGCTAGAAGGAGGGGTCGAACCTCCGACCTTGTGGTTAACAGCCACACGCTCTAACCAACTGAGCTATTCCAGCCTGTTGTTTGTGAATTGTTTATTAAATTAAAACCTTTAAATGCAAAACATTTAAGTTTAATGTTATTAATAAAATTCAGTATAATTGAACTGTTGGACTCCACTTGCAGGCACATTACTTATTGGATTCGATCTAAGACATACTCTTGTTTATTTTCATTTCAAATTTCTAAATTTTTTAATCGACTACTCCCTCCGTCCCAATTTGAATGACCCATTTGAGAACTTTTACGGTTTTTAAGAAAATTGAAAAATGTGAGATAAAAAGTAAAAAAGAGAATGAGTGGAATAAAAAGTATAAAAGAGAGTGTAAATGTATAGGTAAAAAAATTTCTATTTTAGAAAATGAGAAGATTATTTTAGAACATCTAAAAAAGAAATGGACACTCATAATGGGACGGAGGAGTAATATTTATGGAGAAAGGAATTTTTCTAAAACTTAGATATTCTAAAGTGGCTGCAATTTATTACTGAATCAAAAAAGAAGAAAAAAAAGTGTACTTTTATTAAAATAATCTCATGTACAGAGAAAATCTCCGGTCCAATCAATCCAATAAACCGAGTCACTAAAGTAAAACAAATCCAAGCCAGTGAAAAACAGATTAAATACACAAAATATAAAAGCCAATCAAACCGATCTAAAACATGTAACCAGCGACCAACACGCCGAACACGGCGGAGCATACGGCGGAGACACCGCTGAATCCAGTAGCAGCGTTATTAGGAGTGTCGGTAGGTGGAGCAGACGGGGAAGAGCCGGGAGCGTCACTGGCATCTGGGGTGGAAGCAGGGGAAGGAGTGTCAGCTGAAGGAGAAGGTGTATCAGCTACAGGTGATGGTGATGGAGTTGTGGATGGGGTTGGTGAAGGAGTAGGGGTTGGGATTGTTGGTGTGGGTGGTGATGCAGTGGGTGGAGTGGCGGTTGGTGATGGAGCAGGGGATTGAGCGTATGAGGAAATGGCGAGGAGGGCGAGGATGAGGAAGACTGTGGTTGTTGAAGAAGCCATTGTTGATGTAGGGAAGCTTAAAGTTTGAAGCTTTATGGATTTCAGAGACTCGAAATTGTCGATTTGTGTTTTAAGGTCTGAATGGAGATAAGAGATTTATATAGAGTATGTAGCTGGAAGAAAAATGACGATTTTACCCTCGACTCGTTGAAGTGGATCTGGGCTGGCGATGGCTGGCCGGTCGGTGAGATGAGCGACTTGTTTAATTTATGTTAATGATGTTTTTTTGAAATTGAAAATGTTTGATTAGCCAATGGGGTGGCACCACGTGTGAAAGTGATGCTTTGAAAATTCGTAGGTGTGGGAAAGCGTGTCGGATGGGTAACGGCTAGTAGGCCGTCTTCGTCATGGTCTGCGGTCAATGTGAAATGTCTTTTTTCTACGCGTCTTTTTTTATTTGATTGTTTTGAAATTGGAGTCGACATATTTGATTATATTATGATTTTCACAAGTTTAAATAATAAATATTTCGTATATTTATATTCATAAATGTGGACTGTTTCAATGATGATTTAGGGTGTGATCTTCTAAATTTTAATGGATTAATTAAAACTATCTATGATTTGATAGTCTAGCTGTAAGATAATGGGTTGAGGACACCAATCTAGTGAATTTAATTAAAGAAAATGTATTGCATCAACAAAGAAAATGACAAAATGCGTTGAAGATTCTATGAACTGGAGGATAGCCGTTATGAGTTGTGGAATGCTACAATGAAGCTGGATCTGCTTTTCTTTACTTTACAGCCTTGTAAACACTGGAATCATGTCATACCATCATGTGTTTTTATTTAGATACTTTTGGAACACCTCAACAATTTACATACCAAAATTATGGAAGTTCTCAAGGTTAGTGTGTCCTGATATAAGATTTTAAAATGTCCGAAAATTATAACTTATGTCGGATAACTTCAATATTTTTAAAAATTATGGAAGTTCTACACTCACAGAACCCCATTCAGAGTAGCAATATAACGTAATCATGAGTTTTAGATTTAAAACTTATATCAACAACTTAGTTTATAGTTGTGAATTGAAAGAATACGTCAGTCGCCAAAAGTCTGAAATTTAATTGGTCATTACTAATTTTATTTAGAAAGAAATAAAGCAATACATGACTAAAATGTTTATAATTTTTTTCAGCAAAAGTCAGTAACTTTTGGAATTTAGGCATCAACACAGAAAGTCTTTTTGCATTTTTCAATGTTTTCGATTTTCGCCAACAGAGTGGTGCTCTGTTGGTTGAGGAACCTGACAAAGGAACTTCAGGGCCAGGGTTCGAACCCTGGCCTCACCACTATTCCTCAGATTTTCTGGGGATTCATTCCTCCCGTCTGCGCACGTGGAGGCTGTTCATTCTTCCCGCCTATGCGTGGAAGCTGTCGATTGATGCTCAATGCTTGGATTATTGAAGTTCATTGGTGGTAGTGCCTAGATGGCTTGTGCGATCAAAGTATTAGTTGTACTCGATGAATATGTAATATCTTGTACTCAATTGTAAACCCACCCATCAAAAAAAAAAAAATGTTTTCGATTTTCAAAAAAATGACGTTTAATTTTGCAAACAGTGTCTTTGTTTAACAGCGCGGGCAAGACGTCTGGTCCGAATAATGTTCAATCGGTTCGGTTCAGAACAACCGTCGGTCCAATTGGATTGACTCCGACACCCAATCTACACGTTCGATCGACTTCTTACAGTCGCCAGAAGGTTGTAGTTGAATCAGAGAATCGATCGCTCGCTCGTTCGCTCCGACGATCTTCAATTCAGGTAAGATTTCACGTTCACAGTTTAATTCAAGTTTTCTATGATTGGCTTTTACGCTTGCTCACTATGATTTTTAATTGTTTATTTATTCTGGATTCGAAATTAGGGCACAATGATTTTAATCCTATTTTTGATGTTGAACATTATCTTGATTTTTGAAACTGTAGCTGTATGTTTTGTCAGTTGGAAATACCCTGGAGTTGGACTTGCTTTTATGCTCAAATGCTACTCAACCAAAACCCTTGTTGATTGTATTTTCATTGAAAAGTAAAAATGCAATTTTTTGTTAGTTTTTAGAATTTTTCCGTGTCTCATTGTCTTATCGTTTGCTTCTTTTCATGCTTGTTTCCTTTTCAATAATATTATTTCTGTTAATGTTTGTTGTTGTTGCTAGGATTTATCTTTGCTCATATGTAATGTAATACGATTTTAAGGGATTTTATATTTTCTTGTTTTAGTTATTTAGTGTCAATTTCATGGACCCGATTCCTCCTCCGCTATCTTCCAACAGTTGGAGTATCTACACCCGCCCTGATATAACACCAAAGTACAAAATTCTTGAAAGGATAGGATCAGGGACATTTTCAGATGTCTACCGCGCTGAAAGACTTTCCGATGGGTTAATTGTTGCCCTCAAGGAGATCCACGACTACCAATCCGCGTATCGGGAGATTGAGGCGCTACAAATTTTGAATGCAAGTGGTTCAGCAAATGTTGTTGTTATGCATGAGTATTTTTGGAGGGAGGGAGATGATGCGGTCTTGGTTTTGGAGTATTTGAGGACTGATTTATCTGCGGTTATTAAGGATGCTAAGAAGAATAGAGAAGTTGGGATTAGTGTTGGGGAAATTAAGAGGTGGATGATTCAGATCTTGCAAGGTGTTGGTGAGTGTCATCGACATTTTATTGTTCACAGGGATTTGAAACCTTCTAATTTGTTGATTTCTGATGAGGGAGTGCTTAAAATAGCTGACTTTGGCCAGGTATGATTTCCATGATCGCTAAGTTCTTTATGCCGTTTTATTGTGTGCATTATTTCAAAAATGCCTTATTTCGTGCTGTAGCGTATACAAACATATTTGTATTTTATCTGTTTACATTGTTGATATGGAGGAAAAGTTAGTTGATGCCCTCTAGAAATTCACCTCTACTTGAAAACTTGTTCTTTCTGCTTATGAAGAAAGATGGTTGGAACAATATGAGGTTTTTTTCTAAAATTTTGAGCAAAGGGGATTTTAAAAGAATATAAACAGCTTTGGTGCGCAATTTTTGGCAGGCAAGGATATTGTTGGATCCAGCTTACTGCAATGTGGCTGAGGATCAGCAGACTGAAGAAAGTAACATGAGGGATCATGCAAGTTCTCCTCGTAATATACAAAGTTCTATCGAAGGATATGATGAAAATCAAGATCATGAAACTACTAGCAGAAAAGATTATGTCGATGGTCTGAATGATCTGAGATCTGAACAAATTGCAGATGAATCTGAAAAGGATTTTAACTTCAATGACGGAGCGACATCATGCCTTGCGACATGTGCGACAAGTGACATGGAAGATGATGATCCTTTCGATGGTTCTTATCCTAATATAGCTCAAGATAGTGGTCAGGATGATGCTGATGATGCATTCACATCTTGTGTTGGGACTCGCTGGTACAAGGCTCCTGAGTTACTTTATGGGGCGACTAGTTATGGTTTAGCGATAGACCTTTGGTCTTTGGGCTGCATCTTTGCTGAACTTTTTAGCTTGGAGCCCATTTTCCCAGGAACATCTGATATTGATCAGATCAGCAAAATATTTAATGTTTTAGGGAATTTGACAGAGGAAACATGGCCTGGATGCATACTGCTTCCGGACTTCAAAACAATATCGTTTTCAACAGTGGAGAATCCTGCTGGCATCTCAGCTTGCCTACCTGACCGGTCTCCTAATGAAATCAGTTTTGTAAAGAAACTACTATGTTACGATCCAGAGAAACGAGCCACTGCTGTAGAGCTTCTTCAGGACAAATACTTTGTTGAAGAGCCTCTTCCTTGTCAAATTTCAGAGCTAAGAGTTCCATCAGAAAATATTGACAGGGATGAAAGCTTTGGTGGGTGGGTGAATACAGGACAGTGGACTCAGATTCTGATTTTGATGATTTTGGCCCTGTGGATGTCAAGACCACCACATCTGGGTTTTCCATTCGGTTTCCCTAAGGTTTGACAATTTTATCATTGTATTGATACTTCATACTATTGCTTACATTTGCCTGAATTCTGTATGTGATATCGGAAGAGTATATGTCTATGTACTTTGGAGATTATGGAGACTTATTGCGTTCTCAATGGGAATTGCACTGTCGCTAAGGAACTGTCAAATTCTCATATCTGTCTACTTTTTAAAATCTTTAAATACTCATGTTATGAATAATTAGGAGGTTCATTTTGTTTTAAGATTTGTATCTTCAGGGTATGAGGTTCATTTTGAAGAAGAGAGTAGCCAAAAGGCTGCTGAGTAAGTTGAAGAAGCAGCATTAACTCCTGAGTGAGAGCTTATACACACAAGCCTTCCATTGCAGCCCTGACCCATTCAATCATGGTTTTCCATGTCAGGTTCTACTCTTTGAATTGAGGATTCCTAGTTTATATAATCGTCTGTTCAATTATACACTTGATCATCAATCCAAATAGGAGTGTATATTTTTGAAGATATTATATGGCGAAAACCAGTTCTTGCAACAAGGAATTTATTTTCTTCCTCCCTTTTCCTTAAAACCAGAATTTCTCATCAGATGTCTGTCTTGTTCCTTTCACTGAGCTACTTCTTAAAACCCCTACAAAACCCTTCATCTTCCAGATTTTCTTTACACTTTCCATCTTCAGGAATTCAAAACGAATACCACTCGTATCGCATTCTGAGATTCCATTAGATCCTGCGAATCAATTATCGCCATCAATCGTCGTTGCTTTGTCATCTTCTGCAACTTTCAACATTTTTGATTGAGGTGTCAATTTCATCCAGCTCATTTTAATTGATTTATGATTCATTTAATTAAATAAATAAATTCATCTTTATTTGTTCATCATTCTTTTAACAAATAGATAAACTAATAGTAAAACAATACTAAACCCATTCAAATAATATAGGAAAAATGGAAAAAGATAATTATTTTTCATTCTAAACCTCAATTATAAAAATCAAGGTTAAAGTTATATGCGATCCATTCATTTTTAAGTCTATTGTACACTACCACATGGTTTATGTGAGTGCACAAATGCAAAAAATGACAAAAGTGTACAAAACGACAAGTGCATCTTAAACGATAAAATCATTAAGTGAAGTTTCCGAACTTTTTGATCAAATTGATCCTACGATGGTCAAATGGGTTTCAAAGTTCATAAACTTTTGAGTTGGTCGCAAATGATCCCAACTCTAATAACCAAAATAAGAGTTTTTGAGTTGGTCGCAAATGATCCCAACTCTAATAACCAAAAGGTGGTCAAATGGGTTTCAAAGTTCAACGATTTTTCAAAGTTCCTACGAAAAGAGTTTTTTGACCAAAATTATCCTCTCATAGCTCAATTTTAATTAAATCACTCCTTCAACTTTTTCTTAAAATAACCAACCACCTTTCAATTCAAAAATCGATAAATCATGACATCTATCACCGACAATTTGTGGCGGAAAAATGATCGTTAACTTAATTAATTATGAACTAATCATATTTTTTATTAGTAAACTAATCTACCAATATCATTAACCTTAACTTTTCTTAATTCTTATTCAATTGAAGCCTAGATGGTTCTTGATAAAAAACCTATTGTACGCAGTGCTAGCTGAAACTCGTGAACCCAAAAAGCTTGGGTCTCAAATATTTATATGCCCCACATTGTACGCAAATATATCGAGCTCTTAAGGGAATGGCACAAAAGTCATCATGAATTATTGACGCAAAGCATTCAAGAGGGTGCGTGGGCAATACATTTAGGGCTTATAGTGACCATACTGTGTAACTAGGTCATCAACTATCCCTCATGGCCTCATGCTCAAGATAAGTCATTATCGACCCATGTGCTCGCCCATTCACATATGCACGTTGCTTATTGCAATTCCCTCTATATAAGTAGGAAGTCCTAAACAAGTTTCTTCCACCAAGCATATTGAAACATGGACTCTTCTTTCCTTTCCTCAAAAAGTCCCCATGCAGTCCTAGTACCATACCCTGCCCAAGGCCATATCAACCCCTTTATGCACCTAGCAAAGCTCTTACACTCCAAAGGCTTTCACATAACCTTTGTGAACAATGAATTCAATCACCAAAGGTTGATCCGGTCGAAGGGTGTCGAGCTTTTAGAAGGGTTGGAGGGTTTCAAGTTTGAGGCTATTCCAGATGGTCTGCCCCCTTCGGACCGCGATGCTACTCAAGATATCCAGCTTTGAGTTACTCCATTCACCATAACATACTTAAACAACCATTCATTGAACTCATTCGAAGATTGAACTCTACAACAGGTGCCCCACCGGTGACTTTTGTGATACCTGATGCCATTATGAACTTTGCTAAAGATGCAGCTGATGAGCAAGGTATCCCTAGTGCTCTATTCTGGACCGCCTCTGCGTGCGGTTTCATGGGTCATTTACAGTATTTTGAGCTTGTAAAGCGAGGCATTCTACCATTCAAAGGTATCCAACTACTCTCTTAGTTCATTATTCCATCAATTCAATCTTCTCAAGAAGAACAAATATATTATATTGTTAGAGCAAGCTATCAATGATTATCTGTGTTGTTCTCTTAGATGAAAGCTTCTTGACGGATGGAACGCTGGATACACCTGTTGAATGGGTTCCCAGCGTACCCAAGATGAGGCTAAAAGACTTGCCTAGTTTCATGAGGATAACAAATCTTGATGATATCATGTTCAACTACTTAGGCACTGAATCCCAAAAGAGCCTAAACTCATCATCAGCAATTTTGTTCAACACATTCTATGACTTTGAACAAGATGTGCTTGAAGCCATCAAGAAACTGCATCCAAACATTTACACTGCAGGGCCTCTCAGTTTGCTACTCCAGCACATACCAGAAACCAAAACTGGATCATTTAACCCTAGTTTATGGAAAGAAGATACTCATTGTTTAGAATGGTTAGACAAACAAGCTCCAGAATCAGTTGTGTACGTTAACTATGGATCCATTACAGTGATGTCTGATCAACATTTTGAAGAGTTTGCATGGGGCTTAGCTAACAGCAACCACCCCTTTTTGTGGATTGTAAGGCCTGATGTTGTTATGGGAAAGTCTGGAGCCCTATCTAAGGAGTTTTATGATGAGACTAAAGACCGAGGCTTGATAGTGAGCTGGTGTCCACAAGCTGAGGTGCTCAAACATCCCTCTATAGGTGCATATATATCTCACTGTGGGTGGAACTCAATATCAGAAAGTGTGGTTGGAGGTGTTCCCTTACTATGCTGGCCGTTTTTTGCCGAGCAGCAGACAAATTGTCGATATGCATGCACTGTGTGGAGCACAGGGATGGAGGTGAATCATGATGTGAAGAGAGAGGAGCTTGCTGAGCTTGTTAAGGAGATGATGGAAGAAGAAAAGGGGAAGGAGCTGAGGAGGAATGCTAAGGAGTGGAGGAAGCTGGCCGAGGTTGCAACTTGTGTTGGTGGGTCAGCTTACAATGAGTTTGACAAATTTGTGAAGGAGATTGTATTATAATTGAGTGGGGACCAAGATGGTTGGCTAGCCAGTGATCTTTTCTTTAAAGAGGAATTCATGACCTTTGTTGAGTGCTTTCTATCTGCCCACCGCTTGGCTATCTCTTTCAGGACACGACTAATAATCTTCACTTCTTATTGTTATGAATAAACGTGCTTCCTTCTATTCAAGATATTACATGATAATGCTTCTAAATTATGCTCAATATTGATCCCTCATAAATGTAGTATAAAATAGTGTACTTGAAATCTTCATAGGAGACAAAAAAGAAACAAGGTGGTCAGATTTAACTTTTGATAGGTGCTGGCTCCAATAATACAAGATTTGTGAGCCCTACTACTCTGCTCAAATAATTGAATGTGACAAATATGATTTCAATCAAATCCCCAGCTAATGAGCGCCCCAGGACCATTTTGAAAAATTCTATGATACTATCAAAATATCCCGATAACTTGTCATCCTTACAATTCTAGTTTATCAAGTTCCGATGGACAGATGCGCCAAACATCACTCGTATACAAAAGACTGGTTTATTGGTCTCTCCTAAATATCCCATGAGGGAGTCAGGATCATTTATGATCCAGGCTCTCCTTAACAAACTCTGCGACCCATTTGTGACACGGTTCACAATCTGCACTTTATTTTTTTGTCCTATTTGCACCAAAATTTGTCCTATATGCACAGATGCATTAAATGCACCAAACTTTATACACAGATTTGTGCACATGGCACAAATCTATTAGCTAAAAAATTTAAGTCGGTAGCAAACGAGCTGAACCCTCCCATGAGGTACTTATCTCCTCATACCTTACTCTACAGTTATCCCTTTCGGTTAAGATACTAGCTCAATTGCCCTGATCTCCCCAAAAGATCCAAGCTAGACCAAAGCCGGTCCAGTTGCATGCTGAATCGAATTCGCGTATTCATTTCAGGCATATTCTACTTCTACATGCGGACATGATAATGAAGTGTATAGATGCGTCCATTTTCTGCAACAATATCATGATAAAAAGATTTTTTTGTAAAATGTAAAAACTACTATTAACCATTGATTTATATTAAAGAATGATTAAGATTTGAGGTAAAAATGTAGAGAGTAAAGTTCAATATATTCATCCATCCACTATTCTACTGCATGTTTATCATCCTAACGGCGCCGTTTAATTGAATTTCAATCTGGTAAACGGGCCTGAAAGACGTGAAGCATCTTAATTGGGCCTTAGCCCAAAAAAACGAAAACCCTAGACTCCGTTTGTTTATGATTCTGATCTTATAAATATCTAATTCGTTTAGGGTTTATTTTTCATCAGGTCTAGCGATTTTAAGTCTTGACTCGATGTTTGTTAATTTTTGTTACGACGCGATTTCTGTTGAATTGGAGCGAGCTTGATTGATGTTCGTATATTCCAGATTTAGGGAAGCGTCGTAGATCGATACTCCGGGGGACGACGTTGATGGAGCTTTTGCTTCTCCGTCGTTTAAAAATAGGAGTTGGTCTCATATTCTATCGCCTTGGGTAGCAGCGTCGCTGCAGTTATCTCTTGGGATTGGCCATGAGACATACATTTTTGGTTAATTTTTGATTTTTTGGCCAGTGAGGAAACGAATTCATAAGACACCATCTTTCGGGACTGAAAATGCGAAAGCATGTGTTGACATCATTCTGCAATTCTGAGGCTTCCATTCACTTTTTTATATTCGTTTTCAGTCATATTGTTCCCTGATTTCTATTTATAGTGGTTGATATTAATAACTAGCACTTTCAATTATCGGTATTTTGCTAATTCACCGATTATGGAATCCAACAACCTGATAATGAAAAATTTAAGTGATTATTCCAAAATCTAAATTGTTGTTTTGATTAATTTGATTGTTGTTTTTAAGTTGTTTTTATTAAAGTTGATGGTTCAATTTGCAAAAAACATAGAAATATTGGATTTGAAAGTATTTTACTTTTAATTTCATTCATTGAATGATTATAAATAAACAATTGAGATTGGTCATACAAATATCATATTATTATCTTTACTTGATATTCGATAAATACCTATAAATATACGTTTCAATATGAATTAGAAATTCAAATATGTTGTCTTCCTATAATTATTTGAGAAGCAAGTTAGTTTGCATCGTTGTTACCACGAGGACTACTATATGTTAATACGTGCGCATGGGGTTTCCAGCCTAACCCTAAGTGAATTGTACTCTAATTGTGTGTTCATTTCGCCGGAATGTAATCACTTGGAATAGAATGAAAAGATGAATTTAAAATGAAACTATGTTTAAATTCATCATTCCATTCCCACAAAATGCATTCCATTCCGACGAAGTGAACACACAATAAGTATTTCATTGATCTTTAGGGCCATTGTCCGGCCCACTGGCTACTTATACAATGGTTGCATCTTGTCTTCACAACTTTTATCTTTACACGTCTGAAACTTAAGGGTAGAAAGAAGAGGGGGAGAGGAGGGAGGAGATTGAGGCCGGACACGTCCAAAAGATGAAATATGCAAATGCATTTAGCAAAGGGCAGCTAACATTGGGCGCATGTTATGTGTCGCCATTTGACATAACATTTTCACACAGCCACAAGGCCTGTCAATATCAACTTCCACACAAGTCTCGCCAGCCTTTTTATAGTTTTATTGCACTCCGACTCCTCATTCAATCAATGTTAAGCCTTTCTTAGGTATATGGAGATTCCTACATCAATCAATACACAACAATTAGTGAATGGGACACTGGGGACTGGATGTCTATGTGGCCCTTTTTAAATGGTAGGGTTTTAACTTTTCATATGCAAGGGAAATGGGGCTAAGTGCTAAGCCTTCATGGACAGTGCTGTATAGATCTTTATTCACATGTGGGGTGTCAAGTTGTTGATGCTCTCCTGGGGTGAGCAGAAGTCTCCAAAACCAAATCAAAAGAAACATTATGCGCAAACATGAAGTGAATTAAATATCCTAGCAAAATGTAAGTTTTTTTTAAAATAATAAAAACTATTACACATCACTCAAGTCGGAGATACACTTAAAAGACTTGAACTATAAAATTCTGAGACCGGAGATCAAATGATTGAATATTAAACCGCTGCAAAGTTGATAAATATCACAAGTTGGCGACGAATTATGAAAGTACTTTATGTAGATCGATGTTTAACTAGTTGACATTGTTGAGATAGGATAAGGGAATACTTTAATAGCTGTTAGCACCAATTGGTGGTTATTGGCTTATTGCTAAAGACATACATAGTGTATTTTCTTTGCGACCTTCATGTACATATGTATTTTGAGGTTTAAATTATTTAAATTTTCGAGTTAATTGTATGCATATTTTGACTATGTATGTACACTTTGATTTTTTGCAGAAAAAAACAAAAAATTAGAAAAGTGAAATTTGTGGATCATTGGATTAATTTAATCCAACGATCATTTATCTGGATCGCAAGGATCACAGAAACCATCTGGGTCGCAAATGAACTGTTGCCTGGACATGCATGCCCCTAACATTGATAATTCACTAGAGCTTTGAAACTTGCATGTGGAGATATCGATGTCTTTTCATATGTTTTCAATTGTATCCATGTTAAGTAGTTTGTCTCTAACATTGTTCCCTTCCAACTCAAAGTTCAGATTTGTAGGACAATTTGTCAATTAATTAATTTGATTATTTATTTCATAGAACAATCATATGTTGTCTAATTGTTAACTATTTTTAGCTAAAAGTCTTTCTTTCTTTCTTTCTTTCACACATCAACTTTTTTAGAAAACATGCCTCATGTCTGGATCTATAGAATAGATAAAGGCCACAAGAGAGGTTGAGAATCTTTTTCATGTAAAAAAAAGTCCCATCTCATGATACCAATTATTGGTACTTACATGGTTACACAAAACAATGTATCAAAGATGGAGCAAACATGGTCTATAGATTAAGTTAGATGATCTTCTTCACTAGTGAACCAGCTAGAGAGTACATCATTCTATGTACATGCAGAGATATACAAAGACGAGGCATCGATGAGCAGACTTAGTACACGTTCAAGTTATACAATTGATCGTATAATACAACCTTAAATCCTAAACCCTAAACATTGTCTTGATGACTTTGGCTTCCATCCTACTAGCCGTTGCAAGAAGGTCATCACCTCAGATGGCTCTTGTAAAGAATATGTTGCACAAGTCTCCTTGGAAAATTTTGATACTAAAATGCCTATTCCTTGTCCCCTTTCTCGTAAAACCTATATTCCAACACAAAAAAAATTAAATTTTGTGAAATTTTGATAACTTTTTTGTTCAGAAAAATAATCGGACGGAAAATGTACCGAAAAATAGTTTGAAATAAAATTTAAATACCTTGAATGCATCTTCATCGGTTCGATCGTCCCCGATATAACCGGAAAAACATCGGTACAATTTGAGAACCCAAGTGACTCTAACAAAAATTCAAGAGCCTTCCCTTTGTCCCATTTGATGCTTGGTCTGATCTCTAAAACCTGAAAATAATTTTTTCATCAAAAAATTCATTAATATAGTTCCAGCTACAATTCCGGCATGTGATTTTTTTTCATGAAATGTCAAGTAAGATTGATTAAAAATCGCATACCTTCCGGCCTTGAGACAGCCTCAGCTTTGGATACTCCTTCAAAACTGTCCTAACACCCTGCGCGATTTCGCTCCATCTCTGAAATCAAGTTTGAATATGTTTTAATAACATTTGTCATATGATCAATGTTATATATTGTGTAATACTTATTAGTATTACCGTCTCATCGACGCAACGAAAATGCACCGAAACACAGAATTTATTATGCTCGACGCTAGCTCCAGGGATTGATTTAGTCTTTTCGACCAAGGCCTTATAAGCTCGATCAATCATCGGAATAAATTCACTTGCTGGCTGGAACACAACGCTGCTTTTGTCACGTTTAGGCCCTTTTGTTGGCCCCTTAATGTCCATCCCATGGCTTCCAGCGTAGTACAACTCTGCTAGCTTTACAAAACCATAAACCTACACAAAATTTCACAAAGATTAAAACTTTATCTCGTCGATGTCGATGCGATGCCCGAATCCTTTCAGGTAATTTGTTCTATATGGATCGATATAATGGAAAATGTTGGACCAGGAATGCACCTTATCTAGGCATCTTCCACTGACAATTGCTGTCGGAAAGTGTCTAGCAAGTTGTCTCACTGTGGCTCTCATCTGCAGATAGATTTAGAAAAACATGTTAATAGAAATTTCTTGACAGCACAAAATTTCCTTAAAAATTTATTGATTGGATATGGTTGAGTAAATGAAACCATACCCCTTCAGACATGAAAGCTCGATCGGGGTCATCGACGATAGGCGAAAGGGTTCCATCGTAGTCTAGAAACATCACAATCTGTTTCCCTTTCGACGCGTTTAGAATCTGATCAAACATGTCTAATGCTGATGGATGATCTTTCTGTTTCAATGCAAGACAAGATTAGAAACAGACAAAAACATGTTTTGTATGGTATGATGATTTTTTATATGTTACTTACATTCCATGAGGTCTGATCAGTAGTTGGGGACGACAAGAACATGGCAGATTTGGGATGTGTTGGAGATGAGGCTCTCATGGCATCTACCCATGAGTTGATTCTTGATTCATTGTTGGAGTCAGTGTTCTTGACATGTTTGTTTCTTGAAATGGTGATGAGCCCACTTCGACCGGTCGGAGGCTTTTGTGTTGAGATGGTGTAATGAGCTGACTTAGATTTAGACACGGCCATTTCCATGACCAACTCTGTTTCTGGTACAACCATATTCTGTTTTGTCATTGCTGCAAAATCCATTAAATCAAATCAGATCATTCAATAAATTGAGTTGTTTCAAAAATAAAAACAGATCCAGTTGCTGGAATTTAACATACTCGAGGATATTGAGATGTTTCGAATCCGATCCGGGCCGAAAAGATAAAATGAGATAAACAAGGGAAGAACAGAGTGCTCTGTTTTTGTGGAGAAAGCTGAATGCAAGTTTCAGCTGTTGAGAGATTTGTGTGTGAAATTGAAGTAGAAGAGGTTGTTATTTATAGGCTAAAAGATAAATGGGTTTGATGGAGGACTTCTAAACTTTTGCGAGCTGTTAGATATTATTTCAACCGTTGATTTCTCAGTTTACCAGTTAAAATCAGTAATTATGGATCCGCTATATAGAATTTGAAATTCTAGCCGACATCATAAATACAAAACATATATATTTAAGAGCTTGTTTTGTACTTAGGATTATAAGTAAATTTATTTATGTTTTTATTCCATAGCAAAACATTAATTTACATTAACTAAATGTAAACATGATTGGACTAAATCTCTACACTCTCTTCCAGATGTTTGGGTCAGATTCAAAACCTGTGGTGGGGTCCAGATGTTTGGGTGAGACCGTGAGAGGCTGGTCCATTTAGTCAACATAATCTGAGGTTCCAATAGTCCTTGCGCCAAGGTTTCTTATTGGTTGTTGCCGCCGTCAGGCCGTTACGGTTCGGACAGGTGTACACGTGACAAACAACGTTCGTTAAGCATCAAACACATTCAACGTCCATTTAACGGTATTGTGATTGTGTTGTCACTGTTGTGTGCAATTGTGTGCAGCCATTTAAGGGTAGGTTTGTGATTTGATGGAATTAATAACGATTAATTTAGGGTTTCTTCTTTATCTCAAAATTAACCGTTTGTAGGTTCACTAACCATAAAACTGATTCAAATATTTATTAAACTAAAATTTAGATAGTAATTTTAAATTTTAAATATTTGACCTAAATAAAATTGCAATCTACTCAGTACTCATTTAGCTAGTATTAATTAGAAACGGAAAAAATTATTTTGAAATACTCAAAAGAAAATGAGACATTAATAATGGGATGTGGAGTATTAGATACTATCTCAGTACTCATTTAGCTAGTAGCTCATATTTGTGCAAACAAACCCTAGAGATGATATTATTTTGAAGAATCTCTCTATATTTAAAACGCAAGACCCTTAATTGACGGTTAATTTTATGAAGCCACTTTTACATTCCTAAAATACCCTTACTAATTTCATTAATTACTATATCACATATTAGTTGATTTTAAATTGAATAGTTATTTATCCATTTATATGCACAGATATATCTGTGCCTAAACTACTAGTATTAGTAAAACGTAACCCCTTTAGTGAAGGTGATGAAAAGAAGGGTCCTCCGCATGCTAAAAACAGAAAGTGGTTTATACTGAACGACAAGTGTAGACAAAGGGAGTGGAAGAATCAAGAGGGAGCTGTCTCCAGAGAGCCCCATATAGAGGGGGCTGTCCCTGGACATCGAGGCACTCTGAAACAGACACATGGATCTAATCACTAGGGTAGTCTCTCCACCCTGCATGCTCTTCATTATTGGAGTCATGATGGTCAGAAAGACCCATGCAAAATAAGTCCATAAATAATGGTCAGAGTCTCAGAGACCTAGTTTAGCTTCTTAGCCTTTCTTCCTTCTGCACAGGATGGTCTCTAATTGATGCCAACATTGCTTGGTTTTAAAGGCATGCTCTGAGCTACTCCTTTTGATGCAGAGGATAAAAAGTTGATGATAAAGTACTTTAACAGATACTTGATAGCTTTGTGTCAAGCCAGAATGGTTCAAATTCAGGTTTTGTCATTTTGTAGCTCATAGATTTTCATTTCCTCATTCTGAAGCCATGTTAAAAAGTTCTACCGTTTCTTGCTAAAACTAACCTACTCATTTGAAGAAATAAGAGGTGTTAAATCAATATTTGTATTACGTTTATAAATTCAAGATCACCAAATCAAAGTTTGGATAAGATGCATTATTAGAAAGTAACACAAATTAGGGTTTAGAGAAACATCTTTTATCTCTCTTACCATTTGAATACCATCTTTATCCACGTTCAATACCACATGCTTTAAGTTGCACAAAAAGATCCACTGCTGCAAAGTAATTTAATTTGTTGTCGATACAAATCGACATGAATTTAATTATTTATTTCAGCCGCATTGTTTTAGTGTTTGTAAAAATCAATTTCAACGTTACATGCAAGAATATGAGAGACAAGATCTGTGTCAGGTAACTAACTCCTCTATGCTATAGTAATTATCATTAGTCTAAAGATAGCTATACATATTTCCTTTTAAGCCCTATAATACTACTCTCTCTGTCCCGCTTTGTTTGTCCACTTTCCATTTTGGGTGTCCCCTTATGTTTGTCCACTTTACTTTATTCTCAACCACACATTCTACTTTTTACTCATTTACTTATTAATTATTTATTCTCAACCACACATTTTATACCTTCTTTCTATCTTAATTACCGTGCATTTTGTGCTTTTGGACAAACAAAGCGGGACGGAGGGAGTACTTTTTTAAGTACTGTGACAATAATGTTGAGCTGAAACCTGGAATTTAAATATACATCTCTCTTTGAATATCAAGTGATCATTTTCTATTCATTTCATGTATACCTAAGCTTAGTTTACATAATTAATAAGTGGTAAATCCTAGTATTATTTTATTCTTGAAGAAGATTTGAATCTTATATTTAATTAGATTTACTTGTATTTGCGTGCCACGTATCAGATAGCTCACATGGATTAGTACCCTGATGACTAGACTTTCCTGTATAATATTATAGATTAATATTTAATTTTTATGTATAAAAGTAGAGGAGGCAGAGTCCAGCAAACTATTGGTGGGTTTGTAGTATATTATGAAAATTTACTTAACTAAGTTGAGATTATATTAATCAATGCTTAACAATGACAGATTCCCATGCACAATTATTCTTGTTAGTGGTCCAACTCCACTCTTGTAAGTTATGACACTGATAATTGCCAACCATTTAAGTTAGAAAACTTATTTAGTTTTAGGGCAATCGATTTGACACATCGATGGATTCATGAATCACGTGAAAGCTTCTAAAAGGTTCCTAATCTATTTTAGGTTTGCATGTTCCATAGCTATCAAGAAAATAGTTTCTCTTTCTTGATTTTTCTTTTTTATAGAAAATTAACAAGAAGTAGCATGACAATAAATGCAATATTTTTTGTTCTTTAAATAGCATCTTTCTTCTTTTAAATAATCTTTCTTTTGAATGCAATTCAGTCAAACGTCTAACATAAAATAATTAGTAACATTGAACATTTCACTTCCTTCAAGAGAATCATTTTACAAACATTAAACCTAGAAGTTCCACAAAACTTCTAGATCTTGAATCCTGTCGAGTTTGTTGTCTACGGACATAATGCATTAAAAGTCCAACATCATTTACTAACAGCAGTAGAATTTTTTACGAATTGTGTCTTTAACCAAGTAATGTGCCTAATATAATTTGGAATAAATTATTAAATGTGTCGTTGTTGAAAATATTTGAATATTCAAAGCATTTGTGGATGGTTGAATGATGCGTATTAAATTAAAATACATTTGAAACATATATATATAGGGATTGTATCATGTGGAACCCCCTCCTTTTCATGGATCCATGGATCCCCCTTTGCATCCGTTGATTGCATTTCTTGTTTGCATTTTGGACGCACCAGATTGTGCCACGTGTTTGCATTTTTGAAATGCACACGTGAGTTGCACATGACAAATGCACACGTGAGTTGCACATGCTCATTAATGCGCTGGCACAATCTGGTGCGTCCAAAATGCAAACAGGAAATGCAATCAACGGATGCAAAGGGGGATCCATGGATCCATGAAAAAGGGGGGTTCAACATGATACAACCCCTATATATATACAACCCTTTATTAAATTCTATGACTATATTTTTAGAAACTTCTAGAAAGAAGTACTGAAAATATTTAATAATTGAGAAAGAAACTAAAAAATAAATTTCAGTTTAAATTAGTTATTTTTTTTGATGGGTGGGTTTACAATTGAGTACAAGATATTACATATTCATCTAGTACAACTAATACTTTTGAACGCACAAACCATCTAGGCACTACGGCCAATGAACTTCAATCATCCACTAATATCCAAGCAATCTTGCATCACTTCAAGCAATGGCACCCAAAGGTCTCCTCTTACGGGGAAGAAATGAGCATCCATAGAGCATCAAATCAACAGCTTCCACGCATAGGCGGGAAGAATAAACAGCCTCCCCGCGCGCGGACGGGAGGAATAAAGCTTCAGAAAAATCTGAGGAAAAGTAGTGAGGCCCTGAAGTTCCTTTGTCAAGTCCCTCAGCCAACGGAGCAGTTTAAATTAGTTACTTATTTAACTATGAGTTTCCAGTTAACAGTTAATTGTAGGGCTGACTACCCGACAACACACGTGTGTTCCTACACAGACACAACCTTTAAAACCTTAACGCGTGTCATGTTTTGAACACAATAATTGGTGGAAGTGTCAGTAACTTGACGGGTCGGCAACTGACAGTGAAACAGACTCGCATGTTATTTTCACACAAAATAAAAACTGCCTATTAAACTAGTAATGAAAAGGATCAATTAGTAAGTAACTAAAACATTTTCTTAGTTGACTAATCGCACTTTTTTAATGAAATTTATTGAAAGCAAGAAATGGTCGGTTCATGCAATGAGCTGGTCATGAATGTTACGGAAATCTACGATCAGGATCTCCACTGATTGATCCTTAACTGACAACCTGATTTAGTTTCTTTGACTTTATGTAATATTGGTCGATTGGTGTTTTCTTTAAGTGACTCATCTAAATTCTAGATGCATTGTTGTTCAAAATGGTGATGACTAGACATGAAATATAGTGTAATTCACCGACCTAGTAGTTAAATATTACTCGTAGTAGAATAATAAAACCGTTGATAAAGAATAAAGATTGATCATGTGACCAGGGTCAGTTTTATCATTAATGCTTCTCAAAACTTGGTGGTCTCTCATTTGATTAGGGCAAGGATTCTTGTTAATGTCGACATTCACTTTTGTTCCTTGACTTAGGGTTATAAATTACTTATATTCTATTAAATTTTTCATAAATTTATTAATTGAGATAAAAATGATTTATTATTTAAATTTAAATTAGATTATCATGCTTCACGTGAATGATTGAATTGAAAAATGAATGTAAATGGTTTAAATCAAGTCTTTAATCTTTCAAAAATATTAATGACACTTTTGATCGAAATCACTTTAAGACATTAGTACCAATTTTAATGAAGCATTAATAAGCATGTACCAATTTGAAAACACGTATATTATAAAACTCTGAAGTGTGTCGATGTCTCAAATCGAACGATACGTACAAACCCCCACCATCACACTTCACACGCCTACACACTTTGATCAGTTATGTGGATGGTCACCTTGACTTTCTTGTCCGCATTGTCTAGCTACACAACAGCATGCATGTGCAATAGTAGGGTCAAAAGCCGTGTGGAGCTTCCAAGCCCACTCTCCACCCAGTGGGTAGCAGCTCGCTAGCTCTTACTCCACTGGCTTACTCCGCAACTTTCGGTTAAGAAGTGGACCTTACCACAACCGTCTCCGACAATTATGTCGACCTGACACGCCCGCTATTATATAGTCTCGCTCTAGATTGTCCAATTACCTTTTCTCTAATTAACATTTTTACAATAGTAGTCGGTAATTGTCTACAACAGTCTATAAGATATTAATACTACAACTTTATTGTTTACTTCTTTTATATTGAGATCTCAACCGCATCATATTGATTCAGGGATCCATAAAGTCGAGCTATTTGCACCCATGATAACAAAATGTAGTTGCTTCGATTTAAAATTATAGATGAACAAGATTAAACCGACGTTGTTTTTCGCCCCATTAGTCATTTGTGTACGCAGGGTCTAAAACTCAATGTATTGATCGAAACACCTTAATGTGACATATTTGGGATTCATATCTCACAAACAAATATATATTCACGTCAAGTTTTGTATGAACGCCGTCTGTCTCTTCTCTCTTGTATTGATCGAAACACCTTAATTTGAATGAACTAAAAGCAACTACACACACAGTTAGGTTTGACAAATATGCAGGTTCACATTGATCACTTTTGTTTTGCTATCTTTTACGATTTTCGATAGCCGGCCTGAGAAAATATCATTTGCTTAACCTTGTTTCATTTCCAAAATATTGCATGATATGCTTCAAAAAAACATGTGGCCGTGTTTTAAATCTTGCTAGTCCCGCTTGATTTATGATCTTTTTTGCATGCATGTGCATGTTTATCTTAAGTCCATTCTAATTAGGCATATATACCTAATGCACATTTAATTTTGATGAGTGAAGCGGGGACAACACTTATATATGCCATCGTGCAAAGATCTCATTAAATTTAAAACAATATTCCCTCAAAAGATTAGGGCATTTTAACGATCTTAGATTCCACATCTATTTAAGGCTTTATCATACATCTTAGTTTATGATATATGCCTAGCTTATCCTAACGAGCTACACAAGATATGGTCCCTTTCTAGTTAGCATTAGTAGCTAAATCATATCTTCAAATCCAAGCGCCTTTTTGCATCCAACTCTATTCATTAGCACTCTTGTTTAGTCTCTTTTTATCTTCTACACAAATACTTGTTTTATGCATCCCTCCAACCCTCTCTCAAGTATGCATATATCCCTATGTTTCCTTCTATAACATATTCCAAATGTTCCGATATTTTGTTTGATTTTTAGTATAATTTCTTTAAAGTAGCAAACGATAGAAAGCTTTGCATTTTGAGATAGAAGTTTATCAACTTTACCTTTTCAATCATTAATTTTATTTTATTCATGTTCATGTTATCTTCCTATGCTTTATGATAGTGAAACCAGTCGATTATAACATGCAGATGTTTTGAGTTGGGGACCCTCATCTGAGTCATTGCCAGGTCTACATGATGGAGATACACCTAGACAACATGCGATACTTCTGATTAGATTAACTACTAATCATTGATTTAAGCTTGTCAACAAAATGAAGATGTCCCATTTTTTGTCTGAAAGATGCTAGAAAGAATCAGTCCATTATCTTGATCTCACATCCACTCAAACTTAAAGTTAATCATACAACTTGTCTTACAAGAACAAATCAAGAATTTTGAAGGCATATTTTGTTGGACAAGTAAACAGTTTTCATAAAGAGCTAAATGAAAGATCCATGGTTTGGAACATTGGCATCAAATCCAGTTATTAAGCTCTCAGGTTACTAACCGATCGTATATGCATAAAATCGGCAAAAAGCGTGAAATATTTTTAGCGAATAATCGATTCATTGCGAAGACTGAATATCAATGTGTAGCTGTTGTGTGAGGAAGGATACACACATTTGTTGGGCTGGTAAAACAAGTTCCAAATACTCTTTAAAAGGTGATTATATTCTTGTGTTAAGATATTATTGCATGGATTGAACTAAATATTATTCCAAATTGAATTGATTCTCCAAAAACCAACACTAGTCTACCATCCTAAACATTATATGTAGGGTAAATTCCAGAAAACCACCCGTATAATAGACATAATTACAGAAAACCACCCCTCCAAAACGTATTTACAAAAAACCACCTCTATAAATAGTTCCGTTAGCATTTCACCACCTCGTTACTATTCTGTTACTATTCCGTTACATAAATTATTAAATAAACTAAACATATTATAATAAATTTATTTTTAAAAATAAATTAAATTAAATTTCATTATATTTAATTAAAATTCATAGTATTTTATTTAAGAATCATTTATGTATATTTAATAGGAAAAATTTATAAAAAATTGAAGGGTTTGTTTAAGAATCATTTAATATAAGAATCATTTATGCAACATAATATATGATCTATTCAAACATGTAATCGCTATCAAGAAAAAACATGTAATCGCTATAAAAAAACATGTAATCCCTATCAAAAAACATGTAATCGTATATTAATTATTTTAATATTATATATTCTATTGACTTTTAATTTTAATCCCTAAAACCTAAAATTATATTTCATGAAATATATTACATTATTTCATGAATTAATGATATTAAATATTATTTCAGTATATAACAAATTTAAAGTTCATGAACCATAATACACTATTTCATGAACCAAAATATTTATATTATATGATTTATGAAATAATACACTAATTTGATGAAACATAATATAATTTCATAAACCATATGATTTGAATATTTTGATTTAAGAAATAACACATTAATTACATCATTTCATGAACTAATGATGAATATATTTTTAATATTAATAATTTCATAAGTATAATATTTGATTTTTTTCTAAGTATAATGTTATTATTAAATTAAAAGTATAATATTTTAATTATTTCAATTTTTTATAAATTTTTTCTTATTAAATATACATAAATGATTCTTAAATTAAATAATATGAATTTTAATTAATATACTGAAATTTAATTTAATTTAATTTATTTTTAAAAATTAATTAATTTAAATTTATTACAATATTTTTAGTTTTTTTAATAATTTATGTAACGGAATAGTAACGAGGTGGTGAAATGCTAACAGAGCTATTTATAGAGTTGATTTTTTGTAAATACGTTTTGGAGGGGTGGTTTTCTGTAATTATGCATATTTACGGGTGGTTTTCTGG